>WYDF02293416.1:0-16101 GCA_009867245.2 Adranes taylori | reverse complement strand
AGATAATTGTAAGTTTTCTACTAGTTTAATAGTATTTAACACGTTGTAAGTGCATTTATTATTGATAGATTTAGGTTCTAATGCCATTTATTCAAGATTCTTATGTAATTTTACTTTTTTTTGTATAACATGTAATCGTGACTTATTCAGTAACTATTATTCTGTCTAATGTCTTTAATTGTTTATACAAGATATATTTTTTATTGGTATTCCGATGAAGTTTGAGATATTTTACTCGTAAGTGCTTATTTGATTATTAATATAATTGTTTTTCTATTATTGTGTGAATTTGTAAGACACATGCCTTTTTGATAGTGTTTTTGTATTGATATTTACCTGATGATGATATTTATATATTGAAAACATTCGTAATGAAAATTTAGTTTTAAACTTACTACGCCTGTGAAGCTTATAAAACTTCTAGGAACAAGTGTTCTTAACAAAAATAATATAATATAATTTGTGTATTAAATAGGTTGTTTTCCAATGTTATTTTGAAACTAAAAATCAGAAGTAGATATGTTCTACCTGAAAGAATTCAAGAAATAAAAGGCGACAATTGTCTATAACAGTTCGTAGAATCATGAGGAATTTGAAATATATATTCAGTATAAAATTGAATATTTGATGTCATTTAACCGAGAAATCCTTTCTTCAAGGTTATGAGAAAAACGCGCGTTTGAACTATATCTATCAGGTCATTCCAGAGGAATTTGCCATCATAAAACAGTACTAAGGAAATGCACAATGTACCGTAAAGCACACCTCTTACTTAAATTTTAAGGGAAAAATGCTATTAAACTCGTGAATGTAATTACCAATAAGAAATGTAGGGTTGATTTGACTTTAGCGAACAAAGAAATAATTTTAATTAAAGTCGGATATGCTTAGGAAAGTTTTCACACGCATCTAATTGGATTATTAAAATAGAGAACAGTTTTAAAGCTCAGGTTTTTTAGCTCACTATTGGCTGCCGCAAAACATGGCTGAAACAGGGTTGACCCTTGTTTAATATAAGCACGGATCCTCACCGTGCCAAAGCAATTCTGTAATGTTTTCCTCACATATAACTAGCAAAAATATTTGCATATTACATATTAAGTACATATTATTTTCTTTAACACAAAACTAATTCATTAATTTTTATTTGGTTAGTCAAAGTTTATTAGTGAAGTGACACCCAGTTAAATTCAGTAAAGCAGTAATGGTGCAATGTAAGTTTCTATTAGAATTCTATAATTGTTTTTTTTTTGTTTTCTTATTCGTGATAATCTTGGCAGATAATACACGCATTAAATATCGCAAAATAGATTTTCTTGCTTATTTTCTCGCTTTTATTTATTTTCTGGAAATATTTAATTCATGGGTGGCTGGCCACAGCTATCGATCTAATTCGTGTGAACATAGTGTAAACATTCATAAGTCACATTGTAGTAAAAGTTGATTCGATGGCTTGGGTTGGCCGCCTGGTTTACTGTGTTTTATTGTGTGGATCTGAGAGATAAAAATGTGAATATGAATAAACATAAAGATAGGTCTCAAAGTTAAACAAAGATTAAAGTGCTTATTAAAAATCCGAATACTCAGGGATAATTTGGAGCTAGAAAACAGTCCGAAGTGATCGTCGATTTCAAGTGCGTTTAAAGCCGGTACAGCAGAAGAGGATTTAGTCTACCATCGAAGTCCCTATTTAATCTTTTCTTTTGTGCAAGTCGCGGTTGGATCTGCGGGTAGTAAGTAAGTAGTAAGTAAACCCCTGAAAAACTCACGTGAAAATTGGCTCTTGGTTTTTGTAGAATTCTTCGCAATTCTACATTCGTTGTTGTTAAATTCCTTCGGCCCTTTGCCGCTGATATTTGGAAGCGCTCGGGTTGGTTGTTGTTTGGTAAAGTGCCCTGTACCTTAACCGTATTAAATTTCCTAATGGTACCGTATTAAATTTCCCAAACTTCACGTGGTTGAGGTACTAGGATTTGTTTTCTTGGAAGATTCTCGTAATTTGACATTTTTGTCCAAGATATTTTGTAGAATTTATTTACATGTGGTGAAAAATTTGTTTTCGTACTTGCTACTCCAAGTCAGTTTGGTGCTAGGCACTCGAGTCTAAATAGTTATGGAATTAGACGAAATTTGGTAGTAGTTCCCAGAATTGAGATGGTGGAGAAAAGCAAAAACATATGAGCTTAATTTCTGTAAAATTCTACGTAAATTGACGAGTGAAAATCTCGCAGAAAGTTTTATTTTTCAAACTTAAGTTCTTTATTCTGAGACGAAATCAAGGCGTGCAGAAAATACACATGGTAGGCTAGTTGAAAATTAATTTTTGAGCATGAAATTTTTATATTTTGGGAAGAAACTTTTTCGTCGCATAAAATTCGACCAGAATTGTGTAAGTAAGTTTAATCTCGGAAAGTTGAATTAATATTCTATACTCGATAGGCTGGTGTGGAAGATATTGCAGTACTCCTTTAATCGGGGTATCCCGATTATCGTATAAATTTTTTTTATTAAGAAAAATCTTCATTTTTCACTTTTCATATCAAGGAAAAAAGTGGAAAAAATTGCTTTCATATTTTGCCGTATAATTTTAATTTTGTTATGTAACATGTTCGAGCAGTATATTCGAATTTAAAGTAGCGCCTTCAACATATAACTATATATACACTATAATATAATAAATAATACCGCTCTGAGAGTTATATTTTTTATCTGCCACAAAATATTGATATACTTGATTTGTTTACTTTTATTTTACATATGTGTATCAAAATATCGCAGTTTTATAATTTATATTGACCAATTTTTCTCTATACGTATCAATGAAAAGTAATGTTTTTTTTAATAAACAAATTACATGCAGATAGTGGAATGAACGTTATTTAGTTATTTACAACTGTTTGTAGAAAAACTGAATGTAATTAATCTGTATTCTTGCCTGATTAAAGGAATCTTAGGTAATTACTCTGTACACTAACGACCTTCGTAGCAATTAATTTTTCGGAGCACAGAAGATATAGGGCTAAAGGGAAAACAGCTCAGAATAGCAAAAGTATTGAATCATCTACGTATAAAATTTATTTCACAATATACAAAATTGACAAAATTTTCTATAGTAAATATAAATAATTTTCGGAAAAGTTACATGCACGAAGAAATATTAGTATTTCTCTTATTATCGATATTTTTAGTAGGCATACTGTGTATTTATTTATTGATCTGTAGGGTAAATTTTTTCACTACACATATTTAGAATGGGTAGGATAAGGGCTTATTTGGAAACACATTTTGGGTTTGAAATTGATAAATGTTAGCCCAATTAGGTATGCGTGATTACACTGATATCTATACTAGAGCAAAATCTAAAGCTCAATAAAATATTTTAGCTGAGATACCACTTGGTATCCCGTTAGGGCAGAATAGTCGTAACGTCTCACCAGTTGCTGAAATTCACCCGATAGCGTATCCAAACAATCAGATAGTCCACGAAATTCGTTACGTGATTCAAAACTTTCTACACTTAATCCTAGGAATACAGCCAAGAGTTCACGAAAATCCATTAATTCTACGGGAGCACGTAATAAGCAACGAGTTTTACATTTGAAATCATTTCCATATTATAGTCAAACTACACCTAGCCCGTTTACTAAATTTTCACCAGGATTAATTTCCTGGTGACATTTCACCAGGATTAACCAGGACTAAATTTTCACCAGGATTAATGCCTACTGCGGTTCATTTTTCTAAAACTGTGAATCTGGAAACGTCCATATCTGTAAGGCAAGATCTCATGCATGTTAACCACTCAAGTACTATATTCTCATCCTTATTTTATACACTTCAGCAATTGCTAGCCCACCTGTATATAGTACACCCGATCCACGTATCTCAAATATCAAAGAGAGGCTATACTTAAACGACAACTTGGAACAGCTTACTCTTGGAACCCTCGCTGACTTTAAAACGTCTCCCCATATATTTCAGAGCTTTTTGAGAGATCCCAGTGATTCTGAGTCTAATCAAACTATTGTCCCAAATCAGATCACGCAACAAGTGGGAAAGCCTACAAATATCATTGACATGGCTGATAATGACATGATTCTGGCGCTTGCAGAAGCAAAAAATAAGGCCCCAGCAAACCCGAAGTTTATTTCTCCTATGTACTACGACCCAGGTTCTTCGGACATTATAAAGTTCTTCAGAGTATTTGAAGATGCTTCAAAACACAATTCCTGGAACGCTCATTAAAAATTACATATATTAGAACCTACCTGCGGGGAAACACAAATTTCTGGTTCAACAACTATTGTGCGAATGATGCCAACAAAGACAAGACGAGCAAATCAAACAAATATAATTACAATTTGGGGCGACAATTTAATAATGTCCAACTACTTTTATATGGTTCTACACCTTAGGTGCACTTTCCGCTACTTTAGTTAAACTATTTTTCTTTCGCTTGCTGTTTCGCCTTCACTTGGGGAATTAGGTCGTTTAATTTCACTTGTCTCACACAACTCTTTCTTGTTCTAGTAATCCAGATAACTGGGGAACAATAGCCGTAGCTTTATCCATACTTAAAGGACCGAACGATACACAAATTTTAAAGAAAGTAACCATTCTGTCGACCACGTCATCATTAGGTCTCCTTCATGGCTAAATTTGGAACATATCCAAAGCACCAGCAATTGAGCAATAGGTGGAAAAATTTTTGGACTTTCCTTGGATATTGGAGAAATGACGCAATGCGAGGCGATACATATCCTACGAAAATTGGTTGAACATAAACATATACTGGTATGTTATTACTACTTTGCGTATTACCTGTGGCGTTCCAAGCCACGTCTAATAACCATAGTTTCGCATACTAACCCCAGATACGGTATTCCAACAATGGACTATTGTCAAAAACATGATCGTCTAGAGTCAGTCTTACCAAACTTCATTTGTACATGAAGCCAAGCTAAATCAGTGGTACGAATGTACCTATATCGAGACCTGTGGCCTTTTCCTTTAAGAATACTAGACTGAATCCGGAATTAAGCGATACCCTAAAAACCATTATTGCACGCATGCAACCACGACGTCCACCGGAAACAGAAACTGAAGAAGAAGTTCAATGAAGTTAACAGAATAAATCGAAAATCATTTTCTTATATGTCAAATTTTATTTTAGTTATTATGTATTATATATTTATTTGTTTATTTTTATTCTGTTTGTAATCTGTATAGTAACGTTTATTGCTATTGACAATGTATTATTTTGTAGTGCGCTATTTTCGATGTTTTCCGGTAGAATAAATAAGGTTTATTAATATTTCGACTTTACGTTTTGTCGGTGTAACAAAAAATACACTTCATAGTAGTCCAAAAATTAAGATGATTCATTCAGTCTCTTTCCAGATGGAAATATATCTAAGTCTAGTTGCTCTATGTCAAACTATATGAAGAAATTCCTATAGTTGTTACACCGGGAGCATTCTAGAAGAAATTACCTAATTTTATCATCTACGGGACTACCGTTCCTAAGGTATTTACTATAAAATGGGATGTCTATAACCCGCCAAGTTTTTCTACGGAAGCAAAAGATTTCTGTAAGATCCTTAATACATCAACCAAATCAATTTGTTTGGTAGCAAACGTCATTGAAGAAATTGGGAATAGTGTGAACAAAAATATCTTGCAAACTCAATTAGCCATGAAAGAAGAATTCTAAATTTTTTTAGATATTTTGGGTAGATCCCCTATTTCGCAAAATGTTTTAGATATTTTTACAGATACTACTACGAGGAGATAGAGAAGAAGTTTGGATTTCATAGGATCCGCCTTATCCTTCTGCTTCGGGATTGCAACTGAGCGGAAAGTCGAGAAAGTAGCTTCAAGCCAGAGAGACGTACAATATAGAAACTTCAAAAGCTGAGCATTGGTCTCGGAAAACCTCTAAGCTTACTGTTTGAACGATCCAAAGAGGTACAGGAGTACGAAAACATGGTGAGTGCTTTTGAAACTTTACAAGGACACATTAAAAGTTTACAAATTTTGCTAGTCAAAGCTATGCAAGCCAACCTATCCCTGTATTTTCATTGTACAAATCTTTTACGAATTTTTCAGCATTCGGAGATGAATAGGAAGATCGAAGTTTTGAATTCATGTAAATTAGTCATTTATCTTTTCTATTGGTTCCATATCAGTTGTTATTGAGGGAATTAGAAGATCTAGAAAAGACTTTATTCAAATTTAACCAAAGATTAGCAATACCAATTTCACAATTGTCCAAATACTATCAATTCCAGTTATGTGATTGCATAATTGCAGATTCTGAGATGTATATAACTTTGAACGTGTTTTCTTCCGAAATTTCTTCCGCGGCTTCAATTACTGGACCTCTATGTGCTAGTAAGATATTTTTCGATGATTCGATAGAGAATTTAAATAAACATTGCACTTATAAATGCTATTCTAATAAAAACTTAATCGTAACAGATATTAATGATGAGGAATTCGTAATTACTCATCCTACTACAAACCTGTTCATACAGTGTGGAACGAAATCACGATCATTATTCCAATCTCATGAGGAAACAGCGGGAGCACTTCATTTAAAACTACATTGTAATTGTTCTTTGTTCGATATTGGGGCACTACTCATTGCTTGTGGTAACTTAGGAAACACGAATGTTGAACTGAAACATGTTCTCCCAGCCACATGGTCTAAGCTGAAGACTTTTATCTTTAACCAATATCCTCAAACCTTACCAGACTTCAAAAATATGTCTAAATGTTTAAATTAAAATTGGGATTTAATTGTGCCGTATTAAAATTTCTCTACGAAAAATACGTTACAAGATCTAACCACTGCTACGGTGAGTGACATATTGGTGTAAGTATCCAACGGTGAGATTGGATATTCTATTTCAAGTAGTTTTCTGTTCTACATTTGGAATTTAATTTTATCATTAGCTGTGGTACTTCTACTGTGGAAAGTTCATGAGCTTACGTTGCTTTATTAACCAACCGCCATTCATGCATATTTGAAGAATTCAGATGATACTCCAACTGAGCTTATATTACTCACATGTTTGGTAACGAGTATTTTAATGTTTAGGTGTTTTTTGGGATGCTTTTTCTGTCTAAAATACCTTTTTCGTCGTTGAAAACTTACAACATCTACAAATTCAGAAAGTACAAACATTAACCCTTGCTCTGGTAGACTTGTACTTGATTCCGGAAAACAGTTTATTGTAGAATAATAAGATTTGCAAGGATAATAAACTTGTGTTGTCTGTATACCATTATACCATTTTATTCCAAAATTTATTTAATTGTCCCTATGTCAACTATATTCGTTCATACATCAATTGACGACAACTTGCGTATAATTCTAAACAAACATGGTACATGCGAATTAGTACCATAAATACCTACACATTTAACTTTTAAATCTTAGCATTTGCCTATCATATCTTATGTAGTTTGTGAAATATTGTTGTTCGTTTCAATGAATTTTGTTCTGTATCACTAACAGTTTGTTTCTTTTCCTTAGGTGGAACAAAGATAGAACTATAACACATTTTCATTCAAATCTATATAATTTTTGTCTTAAGTTAATGACAGAGGACCCGAAAGAAATAGTATACCTGCTTCGATTTTAATCTGATTATAAGGGTCGAACAAGCGCTGAACGTGCAGTTAAGAATCAATTAAAAATCAGGTAGATTATTGAGTCCTCTGACATTAACTTAAGCCTAATTTTTGATAGAAAAACATGTTTTAAAATGTTTTACACTTTTAAATTAACATCATACAACTAATAAATGAATTAACTATACAGTTTAGATTGGTATTTAATTCAATTGATATATTTGAAAGCTTAATTGTGTTTTTTGTATGACTATAAGTAAAAATATGTATAAAATGCATTTATGTATAAAAGTACACTTATAAGTACACAAGTAATCAAAAACACGAACACACCACAGTTAAAATTAAAAAACTATATATTATACGACCGGGCGATATGATATTTAACGTCATATCGCGGTCATTAATGACAATGTTGCCTAAAATAAGTTTTTATGTTTCAAATTATGACAAACATCATTGAGCAACTTCTTAAAATAATTTTATAATTCTTTAAGAGAAATTAAAGCTATTAAAATACCTGCAAGCTCTTTAAGTATTTTCATGTTAGTTGATGACACATTGGAAAATAGTTATTAGATTTTATTTTGTTTATTAGTTGCATGAAAGCAGGACAGATATTCATTTTGAAAATAAAGCAAAAAATTACAAATAAATACAGTAGTGTTATATTTTGAAACTTTTTTTACCGAAACTTTAAAAGCTTTACGAATTATATATGTTTCGCACTTCGTGCGAAAAATTATTGTCATTTATACACGATTCTTTTAGACAACAGGATTAATAATATGAATAAATAAATGATTTAAAAATCCTAATTTTGACGGATAATTCGGCTAAGCATATGCCGTTGAATTTATAAAAAAGGAGGACATCTCCTGTTGACATCCGCCAATAGACACGCTACCTGTAGCTACGTAAGCTACCGTAGCACATTCGATAATCTATTACTACAATCACAGAGGAGAGGCGATGCGCTGAGATCGGCAAACGAAGGTTTAATATATACCGAAATCCTTCCTACGGCGCAGAGTGTTACACGCGTTCTAACACATTACAGTCTACATTCTAAAATACGATCTTCTAAAATACGATCACTAATAATATACGAAATACGAAATAAAAGCGCACTTCTAAAATACGATTACTAACGAGGAGGCATATAAGGATCAATTCTTATTTCTTTTCTTTTCTCTTTTTTATTTTCAGCGCCGTGGTCTAGGATCCGCCTTAAGAAGAAAGACGTTAGAAGAAAGAAGTCATCTAAAAGGTATCTGCCACCGCGGTGGTCGTAGGGACTTTCCACTGGTGCGGTTCGTTTGAGAATACTCAGCCTAAACGGCATTTGGACTAGGGACCTCTCGCCCTTGATTTTTTTGTTTCGCTTTAACCCTCAACAAACTCAGTTTTTTTTTAATCAGTCTTAGACTGATTCACTCACACTCAACAACCTATTTTGTCGGGGGGCACCGAAAATGCCTACCGACCCAAGGCGTACGCCCCCTCGGGTAGCACAAAACAAAAGCCCACCTGACCAACGTGCTCCAAAAAGCAATGCTCTGAAGAGCCGACAAACAAAAATCAAAAGCACCCCCCCCCCCCTCCCAGGCGAAAACCAAAAAACATTTCCTCAGCCATTTCGTCGGCTGTGCCAGAAGGCACCGACTGTGTCAGCCGAGTAAATGGCGGACAACATACGTTCAACACGCTCATCAACACAAAACCCACAAAAACCCACCAAGAATCCATACCCCAAAAATAAAAAGAACCCCACCCCCACGTCACACTCCAACTCCAGATCGCCCACCAAATCAGCACCAATCCACAGTAATGGAGTTCTCTCCCGAACCAACCCAAACCAAAGAACCCCAAGAATTCTAGTATGTGATCAGGAATTTGCCAGATCAGGAATCACCTTCGGGAAGTGGCCAAACTACTAAAGGTTAACACTAACCGAACTGCGCTTCTGACGACGCAAATTCTAATTCAGGCCACGCTTCAAAAAACGCTCCAACAACTCACGGGCCACCGCGAGTTGAAGTCCAACCTCGCTTCAGGAACGTCAAATAATTTATCTGTTTTGAAAGGAAGCCATTTATCAAAATCCGCCATTTATTCCTTTTATCAAATGTGATTCAATGCCAAATCAGCACAATTTGTGGAAATTTTGCGTATCAAGCCAATTTTCTCTATGCTCACACAAAGCTGTTCTCAAATACAATCATTGCAGCAACAGCAGCACGGGGTGTATAAAATGCCGCAACAAAGCCTCGCGTTTCACTCCAGTTGAATGTTTCGGAATAGTTAGTGCGTTGTTAAAATATTTTTTTTATATATTGCCAAAAATATTTCAATCCAGTAAGTAATTATTTTTTATTTTAATTCATTTATAAGAAAAAGAAATGCGCTCGCAACTCAGTATAAGCTATAAAATTGCCGAGCGCTAAATTATTCTGAAAAAGAAATTTATTTCAGGTAGTCATGCCTATCTCAAGAAATTTATTTGAGATACGGGTGTGTTTTGTTTTACTGCTTGGAATTCACTTCTGTACTGTGGGTAGCAGACACACACATAGCATAAGGAAGAAAGTCATATAAATCGCACGATGCTTTAACCATAGAGTATATCGGATGGATCGAAATAAAATTCAAATTTATATATATATTTATTTTCAAAATAATTAGATATTCTAGTTTGTATTTTAGAATAATATTTTAATGTGATTAATAATTGATACAGTTTATTCAAGATGGCTTCATTTGGACTAATTAACCGAAGAACAATAAGTCAAAAATTCCAGTTTTTATTAATTTGTTAGAAAATTCATGAAACTCATTAAATATATTTTCATAAATAAAGCATAGGTGACCATTTATATATAACAAAACAGTACTTTACTCGGTATTCCATTGAAATGAATGTAATCATCCCATAATTTGAAACTTGAAAAGTACATTCATTTAGTTCGGAATGGAACCCATTTTCGTGAAATAAATATGTTCGACCCCAGCACGAATTTACGTTCTCGCTAATATTTCTATTATTTGGAATGCTTCGTGGCCATTCAATATTTAGATGAAGTGAAGGAAAGTCTATTAAATACATCAGCTTATCGCCTAAAAGCATTATTTCTCCAGACGGAGGTTTATAATTTGCATTTATTTCGGTACAGTTTGCCGGCAGAAATGTTAACCAATCTGTAATGAACATTGACTGTCCATATATCAATATATTTAAGTCCAAATAAATAAAAGATGTAGACTTTATAGCGTACAATTATAAATGTTTTAAGATTTTTAATATTACTCAACTCAGTCTTAGGCAGCAATTCAGTTTCTACGTTTTGGTCCGTTTTTATCGTTGTTCTCGCATCATTGTCGTAGATATTGTTATATGATCAGGAGTTTTCGTCGTTGGTTTCATAAAAATCGGTATTCTTCTTCTATTTGGATTCACACCATACAAAAGTTTGAATAGCGTCGACATCATCTTCATGTAACGATAATGGATTCTTAGCATGGTAATAAGGATGCATAATTGAATTTCGTTCAGAACTATGTGATGCTCTGCGTATCACATAGTTCTGTTTACATAGTTGGACATATCACATAGTCCAAGCGCGTGTCCAATTTCGCACAGTCAATAAATTCACTGGCGATGAATTAACTCTAGGTAAATATCATTGGTCCCAATCTTCACAATGACTTAAAGTATTTCCGTCATATTACGTCCACTATATACATCAGGAGGTAAATATTCATGACTTAATATGCCATGATTTTCTTCTCCAATACACCCCATACGTCCATCACATATACTAAAATTAAACATTTTTTGATGCCGATGCGATGCTCCACGTTTTAAAGAAATTAAAACAGTAGGATATTTCGTGTTGTGAACAAATTTAAAATTTAATACGCGATCATATGCGCGATCACATGTCTAGTTGACAACACAAAGTCCCAACATATTTCTGATTGATTCCATTTATTTGAATCTAGTTTATATGATAACGGAAAGTCTTTATCTACACAGCGAGGTTGAGTGAAAGATGATAGTGCTTCGCTTGTTAACTCACCATCACCCGCTTTTTAATTCACCATATGGTACCAAGTAATTGGCATCCAGATACTGTTTTTATATCGCATCTTGCGATGTTAGAAAAGAAATATTGAAAAAGAAACGCATGCTTGTCTCATTTCCTTAAACCCGTCACATTCTTTACCATTCTAGTCTATTTCCTATGTACATAACTCCATATTGCATACGGGGTCTCGTTCTCCAGGATTTTGGTACATATTATTTGTTTTACTAATTAAAAATAAAACACCCTTGATTTAATAGCAAAATTTATTGTCTATTATTTTTAAATATAAATGTACATAGCATATATAGTAATCGAAATTGCTATTAATATAGTTGGAATCAAAACCATAACTATTTCGTGCCTTCTTCTTCTTTGCATTCCATCTCATTTAAATGGGCATTGTAGCCTAGATGAATCCAATCACTCGTGATCGATTCATCTTTTGCATCGTCCAGTTTATATTTTATTCGAAAATGTATGAATGCTGGTTGATATTTATCAATTTCTGTCGTGTCCAATGGTAATGAACAATAATAATCAGGCGTTGATATATTATACTGCGATATAAACATTTCTTGTTTCAAAACAACTTAATTAGTTTTGTTGATGTTGGTAAATCCATGTCCATCCTCAGCATACTCAATACTAATCATGCAATTTGTTGCAAATGTTGGTATATACAGATATATGTTATTCTGGAAAATCGCACTGAAAATTAATAAATTTGTAGCAGCAGAAATTTTTTTTTAAATTAAGATTTAAATTGTTGCATTCTATCACAAGACTCTTATTTACTTGATATTGATCTATTCATTTAAATCGCTGGAGCACAACAGAAGGGAACTAGAACCGCTTGGCAATGGACTGTACTCGGTTGCGTCGGCTTTCAAGAATATGTTTGTTACGTATAGAATCGACGCTCCTTAGGTGGAATCTTAGCATTTGCATTTGCCTATCATATCTTATGTAGTTTGTGAAATATTGTTGTTCGTTTCAATGAATTTTGTTCTGTATCACTAACATTTTGTTTCTTTTCCTTAGGTGGAACAAAGATAGAACTATAACGCTTTTTCATTCAAATCTATATAATTTTTGGCTTAAGTTAATGACAGGGGACCCGAAAGAAATAGTATACCTGCTTCGATTTTAATCCGATTAAAAGGGTCGACAAGCGCTGAACGTGCAATTAAGAATCAATTAAAAATCAGGTAGATTATTGAGTCCTCCGACATTAACTTAAGCCTAATTTTTGATAGAAAAACATGTTTTAAAATGTTTTACACTTTTAAATTAACATCATACAACTAATAAATGAATTAACTATACAGTTTAGATTGGTATTTAATTCAACTGATATATTTGAAAGCTTAATTGTGTTTTATGTATGACTATAAGTAAAAATATGTAAAAAATGCATTTTGTATAAAAGTACACTTATAAGTACACAAGTAATCAAAAACATGAACACACCACAGTTAAAATTAAAAAACTATATATTATACAACCGGGCGATATGATATTTAACGTCATATCGCGGTCATTAATGACAATGTTGCCTGAAATAAGTTTTTATGTTTCAAATTATGACAAACATCATTGAGTAACTTCTTAAAATAATTTTATAATTCTTTAAGAGAAATTAAAGCTATTAAAAAACCTGCAAGCTCTTTAAGTATTTTCATGTTAATTGATGACACATTGGAAAATAGATATTAGATTTTATTTTGTTTATTAGTTGCATGAAAGCAGGAGAGATATTCGTTTTGAAAATAAAGCAAAAAATTACAAATAAATACAGTAGTGTTATATTTTGAAACTTTTTTTTACCGAAATTTTAAAAACTCCACGAATTATATATGTTTCGCACTTCGTGCGAAAAATTATTGTCATTTATACACGATTCTTCGATAATCTATTACTACAATCACAGAGTGAAGGCGATACGCTGCGATCGGCAAACGAAGGTTTAATATATACCGAAATCCTTCCTACGGCGCAGAGTATTACACGCATTCTAACACATTACAGTCTACATTCTAAAATACTTTTTAAAATACGATATTCTAAAATACGATCACTAATAATATACGAAATACGAAATAAAAGCGCACTTCTAAAATACGATCACTAACGAGGAGGCATATAAGGATCAATTCTTATTTGTTTTCTTTTCTCTTTTTTATTTTCAGCGCCGTGGTCTAGGATCCGCCTTAAGAAGAAAGAAGTTAGAAGAAAGAAGTCATCTAAAAGGTAGCTGCCACTGCGGTGGTCGTGGGGACTTTCCACTTGTGCTTCTTCTCCACCGAGATAGGAGAAGAAGTGCTAACATCGCTTTGAACGAATTCCATGATAAGTTATGTGCAATAATTAAAAGAAAGGCAGACGAGTCTCAGGAACGCGACAGCTGATGGGAATTACTTCAAGTAAAATATTTAGATATAAATATTAACAAATATCAACCTATTGCTGATTCTTCCTATTTGAAGCTACCACCACCCATACACCACAGGAAAGCGACGATATTAGAAATATTAGAAACGATGACGACATTAAACTGCGGGACACTAAAAAGTTTGAGGAACTGAATGATATAAGTGTGAATGTTTACGATTAGAGGCCTCAGATAAAACGTGCTCGACATGTTGATTTACTTCTGCTAGAATCCAATTCTCAATCCCATTATGTCCTCATAATAAACATGTCCCGCTTATTAAGCAATCAAATTTCTTCTCGCTTATTAAGCAAACAACGCTTATTAAGTAAAATTGCAACACACATTTGTGATGGTTGCCTAGATTTTTTTGATTCCCAGGAAAAGCTTACTTGTAACCAGCAATTCGATTGCAATCACATAAAATGAATTTTACCTACTCCGGACCCCATCAAATTACGTAATGGTCTTCAACGTCTAGAGAACATATTGGAGTTCTCAGACTTAAAAACAAGATAAAAGTCCTTTTTGTTCTATACTCTGATTTCGAGGCAATACAAACCCCCATTTCGACTTGTGCTCCTTCTCTCATACATTCTCGACTCAAAAACATGTCGCCTGCACTTTCGCATATTTAGTTAAATCCAACTAGAATGATTCTCCAACGAAATTTGAATCCTATACTGGTTTACATTATCCGCGGGTTTTTATTGAATATTTAACAAAGGATGCAATTCGTCTATTCAAAGAACGTCTACTGCCTATTTTTCCGATGAATCTTTTAACCAATCTGTAACAAATTGAATATTATTCAACAATCACTTGTCACATCTGTGAGAGAGAATTTAAAGTCTGTGATAATGTTCGCGACCATAATCATCGGACTGCTGAATATGTTGGTCCAACCTGTTCTAATTGCAATCTAACCTATAAGATCCCAAAATTCTTGTCAATCTTTTTCCATAATCTGAGTAGACATGGCACGCATTTATTCATAAAATATTTAGCAGAAGCCGACGAAGAAATTGAAGTATTGGCTCAAACGAAAGAAAGATATATTGCATTCTCGAAAAAATTAGATGTAGGTACATATATAGATAGAAGAGCTTACGAGAGAGTCCATTTCATTCATACAAACTCCGGTTTCTCGATTTATGAATAGTTCACTAGAGAAGCTTGCATCCAATCTGAAACCTTACCAAGTTGTAGAAGTACGTAGATCGTACCCAAATGAAGAACAATTTCAATTACCTGAAAAGGCATATTTCCATACGAATATTTAGATTCAATTGAAAAAATTGCCGAAACTTGTTTACCGGAGAAACGATTATTTTATAACAATTTAAATGAAGCACATATCTCAGAGAGCGATTACCGACATGCACAAGCAGTTTGGAATAAATTAAATTTAGGGGATTACATGCGCCTTTATTTACAAACTGATGTGCTCCTCTTAACAAACGTTTTTGAAAACTTTGATGTTTGCAATAAAGCGTATGGTCTGGATGCAGCGCAGTACTAAACTGCACTAGGTCTTTCATTTTCTGCCGGTTTCTAAATAATAAACATTAAAATTGATCTTTTTACAGATATTTAGAAATTGCATTTCATTGAAAAATCAATTCGTGGTGGAATATCGACTTGTATTCATAAACACTCTAGACCCAATAATCCATATATGAAAGATGAGGAAAATAATTATGATACGACTAAACCTACATCATACCTTGGGTATTCGGATACAAACAATTTATATGGTTGGACCCTATCTCAAGATTTACCGTGTGGTTAACTCCAGATGAAATTGAAAATTTAAATATATTGAACATTTCTCCGGATTCCACAGTTGATTACATATTAGAGATTGAATTAAATAAAATGCTCTTGTCCAGTTTCATATAATATCAAAATGAAAATCATCGGTAGTTGGACATCAGATTTTAG
>WYDF02293405.1:0-16104 GCA_009867245.2 Adranes taylori | reverse complement strand
GCGGAAACCACTTTACATTTGTATCTAAGTACACACCTAACATTTTTATAGAGTCCGATTTCTTTAGGCTTTCATTTAAACTTAATTTAAAGTGATAGTTCCGTAGATCCGTAGTCACGATCCATAGAAAATACGATGTACGATGTTTTTTCTTCATTTACATACAGACAGTTAATTTTTGAGGATTCTAATATTGTTTTATAGACCATACTGACTTCTTTACCCACAAGCGGCACACTACTATCTTTCACCAGAAAGTTAGAGTCATCACAATAGTGGTAACATTAGAGTGTGACGAAATAAATGTTTGAAGATCATTAATAATAATTATAAAAAGTAAGGGCCCTAAATTAGAATCTTGAGGCACTCCTTTATTGATTATGTTGTACTCTGGAGAGAATATATTATCGTTGATTTTGCATAATACTTTTTGTAGGTAGTAGATAGTAATTGTAGGTAGTAAATTGTTGCTTGTCTTTCAGTTTTGATTGAATCAAAATTTTACATCTATTGTCATAAACCTGAATTAGTTTAAATTATGAAAAGGGAATCCAATATTACTCTTGCTGAATCTAAAAGTGGATCTAATAAAAAGAGTAGTAATATAGTTGTTCCAAATATAAGCACTGAAAGTGTAATAAATAAGTCAAATCACAGCGAAGAAAAAATTGATCTAGGAATAAAAGCAATAAATAGTGAAGCAGTTGTAACGAATGAAACAGAAAACGCGACAGATGATATTACAAGAGAGAAAAAATTCCTTTCAGATGGTACTGATAAGTTAATTAAATCTTCAAGTAGCAATAAAATTGATAAAACAGTTAAAATAACCGCAAGCAATTCTAGAAGTTCTCATACTGTAATATTCAATTTGGAGCAAGGTATTTCTATGAAGTCGGTTCGCGAGTGTTCTTCTATGAGCAGTTTCGTTTGCAGAATATGCCAAATGAATTCTATCCAGGAACATTTAATTTCACCATGTCATTGTAAAGGCTCCATGGCCTACGTTCATTTATCATGCCTTGAGCGTTGGTTAAATCAGTGTAGTAGATGCTACTGTGAATTATGCAAGTATCACTTTAATGCGATTCAAACACAACGATATGGTTTATTGCAAGGTCTAAAAATGTGGATAAAACATCCAAGGAACAGAGCACATATTCAATCGGATTTAGTTATAGGAGGTTTACTAACAATTGTTACTATAGGACTAATAATCGTGTGCTTGTTAGGCATGCGATATTTCGTAGCGGAAGCTAAGAAGATGGGATTATCAAAATTCTGGACGAAAACAGTTATTAGTTGTTTCTTATTTATGATTATAGCTGGATATATAATCACACTTTATTTGCTGGCTAAAGATCAATTAGTACCATGGTATATTTGGTGGAAGCGTACAGTCGACGTCAGATTGTTGTTAACACCATCGGTCATACAAAGTACTAAACGACCACGTAGTAAAGATACTTCAATACAATAATAACTATTTTGTTCTTCTTTAAAAACAAATGAAAACACAGTTAAACAGTTGGCTCTTCATTTCAATTAGTTGAAAACAAATGTTAATGTAATTAAGTTAAATTCTGGTCGCGCATAATTGGAAAAAAATTTTTACAATTGGCTCGGTAGAAAAGGTTAGTTGTATCTGTTAACTGCAACGAGATATTACAAAACAATATGTTTTAACTTTGGACGTCGCATTTTGATGCAAATATTTAAATCGGACAAACGCGCTTGTGTAAGAAACTATATGTGTGTAAATATTCAGGCAAACACAATACAAAAACCTTTAGTTGGCATAAAAAACAGAATGCACTGCAAACTAAATTATATAAAACATATTCCATATTTAAACAAAATAATCCATATAAAATTCTTAAACATAAAGCTCTAAATTGATAATAAATAGACTTTGGACACTACATCCCCCACTCCACCGTCTAACCATTCATCGCCTCTTTCTTCCCTCTATTTTTATTCTTTCTCCCTCCTCTTCCCTTTCGTACATTATTTTTTCCCTACTTATTAACTAATCCTTTTTGTTTTCTTCTTGCGCCTTGTTCTTCCTTCGTTCTCCTATTTACCCCCTTCCCGTTCCTATCTTCATTTGCCCTATTATATTATTCGTCCATCGACCATCCACACCTCCCATATATCTTTTTACGATTATTTGCCCAATTATTCATGACCTCTCCATTATTTGTGTTTCTTAATTGCTCTGTATATACTCTGTTCGCAAATCTCCCTTCTTCTTCTATCGTAACTTCCTTTTCATATTTAACTAGCTGTTTAACACCCTTTATCCATATCTTGTGTTCTTGTAATACTATAGTGTATATCTGTCTAATCTCAATATTCTTTTCAAATATTTCAGAACTATTCTCTCAATTTCCTTTCGCTCTTTCACCACCCATACTCTGCTCCGTACATCAATATACTCTTTACACACACCTTTAAAATTAACATTCTCATTTTGGCCGAATCATGGAACCTTTCTTTTCATATATTCGATTATCTCTCCGTAGCAGCCACCCCCACTTTATTTACTACAATAGCCATATGTCCACTCACACTACCACCATTACTCAACATATATCCCAGATATTTATACTTCTTAATTTTCAATTTTTAACCCAGTTATTTCAAATTCATCCTTTATATTTTCTCTACCCTCTCGTTTGCATACCATCATTTTCGTTTTGCTCACATTCATTTCCACACCTCTCTTTTCCATATATCTATTCACCCTTCCCATCAACCATTTTATTTCCTCCCTGCTAGTAGCCATACACACTATGTCATCCGTGTAGCTCAGTGACCATATTCTTTCACCACCTATATTCATACCGACATTGTACAACACGTCTTCCCAATCAGAAATATAGTTGTTGAATAAATTAGCTCTTAGCGGTCAACCCTGTCTCATCTCCTTTTCCCCAGTTACCATTCAGATACCTCATCTCCAACTTTTGCCCTTACCATTGTCTCTTCATACAAGACTTTAATTCTCATTCTAACCCTTTCAGATATCCCTACCTCTCTCATCTTCACTCATAACTTTTCCCTATCAATCTTATCGAAAGCCACCTTTAAATCTACAAATAGTATGTACAACTTTTTACCCATCCTTATCGCCTCATTTATTATAAAGTTTAATACTACAACGCTGTTTGTAGTAAAACCCGTTTGACTTTCGGACAACATCTTTTTCTCACGCATTTCACTTTCTAACTTTCTATTTATAATCCTTGCATGAAGTCTATATGTACCATTCATTATCGTGATCCCCTTGTAATTCTACACATCTCTCCTATTCCATCTCTTATACACCGGCACAATCTCTTCTTCTCTTCTTACTTCCAATCATCCGAGATACTCTTCCCATCCATATCTTATTCATACCTCTCACTAACGCACTCACTCCCTCCTCATTTAACTCCTTCCATACATCCACAAGCACCCTATCAGGTCACTCCATCTATCAAATTTTGTTTGCATGCTTCGCCCCACTTCCTATTCACTTGTTTTCTCTCTACCCATCTTCCCCTTTTTACTATTTCGCAAATATTTCCACATTTCTCTTTCTATCCTTACCTAATTTATAACTTCCCTTTTCTATATCTCTTTTTCTTCCCAATATTTCCTTCCGTCCTCTCTCCACTCCCATTTTTCGTTCACATATCCGTCCCATTTCTTTTCGCCTAACCTTGCCTTTTTTAAAGCCTCCCTAACTTTTATCTTTTTGTCCATCCATTTGTTATCATATATCCGCATATCTTCTCTATAATTTTCTTTTGTGTATTGACCAACATTTCTCCTTTCACTATCTGCATTATTTCCTCTATCCTTCCTACTTCATCCCATTTCACTTTTGCCATTCACTTCTGAAATCTTTGTTTTGCATTTCTACTCCACGCAAATCATACCTCCTCCTTTCCTCTTCCCTATTCCCCATTCATATCATTCTTCCCCAATTCCACCACCTTCAATATCGCTTCCAATGGAAAGTGGTCTGACTTCACCTTCCAACCACTTACATACATTCTAACTTCTCCATCGCTCTCTCCTTCATCAACATATAGTCTATTACCCAACCTCCTATATGGCTCCTATACTTAAGCTCTCCCTTTCTGTAAATTCTCTTTAAATTTATTCTTTTAAATTAATTATTTCTTTTCAAATTTAAATTAATTCTTTCTGTGAATTCTCCCTTCTTTCTGTAAATTCTCCATCCATCCCTATATTTATATTTGATATTCTCTCACTCTCGCATATTCAGGCCTTTATGTTGAGTTTTGAATGTTTGGAAGAAAAATCAATAAGCGAATTTTATCTCAATTGGGCGCAAACGTTTTGCGGATCTGGTAGCTACAAATTTGCATTGAAATCGGGTCCATCTAAGTCTTGAGTTATTCAATTTGAACATCCTGGAGTTTTTTGCCCTTACAAACTCCACTCACACCTACCTGCATATTAAAAGCATGGAAAAAAATTAACTTACCGCTTTATCTCCTAATTGTTCGACACGACAGTGGAGGAATGCGGTCTGACCAACAGACGTGGTTACATTTCGAGGTACATTAAGTTCAAAATAAGGAAAGGAGCTTATGTTATTCCCATACGTGTTTTCAAACGAATTTAATCGACCTACAAAATAGATTGACTCTAATTGTAACAATAAAAATTTTAATTGTAATATTATTTAATCAAGAAATAATACTAGTACTGGCGAAAAGAAGACCAGGATCAGGCAAAAAGGTCAGTGTTGGTCTTACTCATGCAGTATCGTTTTAGGCCCAATTTTGAAATGTTGTCGTCAAAGTAATCAATTTCTTAATATCTTATGTCATTTATTCTCCGATATTTTGGGTCACTACCATAGGCATAACATGGAAGTGGTGTGGAGGGGGGTCTAGGGCAGAGTGGGCTCAGAATAGCCATAGTCCACCCCAGGAAAAACACATATTCGTGTAATTATTTCCTCTAGTTTCACATATTTTCTCTAGTTGCGCCTGCCCCCCCCCCCCACTCCGCCCAGAAGAATTGTCTAGTTACTCCAATGGTCACTACCATAAAAGTAAACTAAAATAATCTAATAATTATGGTCTACGATTCTCAATTGTCTAAATTTTTATAATATTGAACACACGCGACACTTTGATATAAAAAGTATGTCAATAGCAAGCAGTAATTGTTAAATGAAGCCTTCAGGCCGTGGGTTGGGAACCACAGTCTCCACCAAGAGTGCAACAATAATGGACTCAATCTTGTCGACTTTGCTATCTGGAAAGATCTTTCAATTAGCAGCACTCATTTTCAACAGCAAAATCATCCATTAGCCAACATGGAAATCATCAGATGGAGTAACAGCCAATCAAATAGATCATGTGTTGATCCAGAGAAGACATGCCACGGATATTTTGGACGTTAGGGCATGTAGAAGGCCAGACGCAGATACTGATCACTACATGGTGGTGATCAAGCATAAACAAAAGATCTCTATATGGCAAGGGCAAGGAACAGTAGAATGGAAAGCAACAAGCACTTTAAACTTGAAAGCATTATCAAAGACCCTGCCTTGTTAAAGCTCACAAGACCTTAACCCTCTCAACATTGTTAAAGCTTTAACGCATTGTTAAAGCTCACATAGGAGACGCTCGGGTATAATAACAACACTAGGAAGAACGGATGGTTCGACAACTGTGAGATGGCCGTGAGCGAACGGAATGAGGCTAGGACGAAAATGCTGCAAAGGGACATAAGAGCAACCAGATTAGATTACAACGGCAAAAGAGGAGCGGTCAAGACCTTGCGCAGATACAAAAAGCGGGAGCTTGAGAAAGAGAGGCTTAAAAAACAGAGTGACCGCCACGACCAAAGAGATGTGAGGAAACTTTATAAAAGACTTAAGGAAGTTAAAAAAGGGCACTGGCGAAACCTAATTGACTATCTAGATGTTGTCCTGGAAAGATGGAGAGGGTACTTTATGAACTACTGAATACTAATACAAACATCTAAGACACTCTACTGTCGAGATTGCGGACGTTACACATGGGATAGAGGCGAAGCCTACTAGGAACGGAGTAGAAGAGACCATAAAGAAAATAACTAATCATCGCACCCCAAGAGAAGACTGACTCCCGGACGAAGTGTTCAAGTAGAGAGGCGCGAGATTCAGCGATGAATTGCACAACCTTATTAAAATATTTGATCAAGAGAGGAAATGCCAGAGAAATGGAATATGTCAGTTATTGTACCTCTACATAAAAAAGGCGATAAGACGCATTGCGGAAACTATAGAGAGACATCGTTGCTCAACGTAGGGTACAAGATCTTCGCTACAGTCCTCAACGAGAGATTAAGGCTTACTCAGAAGCTTCTATCGGCAAATATGAATGTGGGTTTAGGTCTGGAATGCCAACGACAGATCAGACATTATGCCTTAGGCAGATTCTGAAGAAGTGTTATGAATACAACGTAACGGTTCACCAGCTATATGCCGATTTTAAAGTTGCCTACGACAGTGTGTCCCGCCAGCAACTCTATCACACGATGCAGGAACTTGGTATACCACTGAAACTGAGACAGCTCATACGAATAACGTTTCTACATAGAAAAAGTAGACTCAAAGTGCATGGGAAACTTTGCGAGCAATTAGATATTTTCAATGGTCTCAAACAAAGGGACTCATTATCAATTACCCTGTTCAACATCGCTTTCGAATCCATCATGAGGAAAGTACCAACAAACCCGGGAGGCACAATATTTAATAGAACATCCCAGAGTCTCGCCATCGCTGACGACATTACTATGTTAACCATACACATCAGACACCTAAACAAGAACGTGCAAACCCCCGAGAACGAAGCTAAGAAAATGGGGTTACATGTCAACAAGGAGAAGACAAAATATATGATAAACACTAGGAACTCAATCAGATGGCGGAACACTGACAAATTCAATGGTTACCAAAGGGTCAATGCTTTCAAATATTTGGGAGGCATCCCAACATACGACAACCAAGAATCCGACGAAATTAAAGCAAGAGTAGCTGACGGGAACCGGTGCTTCTTTAGCTTCCAGAAGCTACTTAAGCCTTCCCTTGTCTGTAAAAAATTTAAACTTTTGGTGTATAAAACCATTATCAACCCAGAGGTATTGTATAACTCAGAAACCTGGACTGTCAGGAACAAAATGAGAACCTACTGTGCGCATGGGAGAGAAAAGTCCTTCCCAAGATTTTTAGTGCTGTGCACGAGAACAATGAGTGGCTAATAAGAACCAATAAAAACTGGAAGACCTCGATAATGCTCCGTCGATCATGTCAGGCAAGAAGACTACGTTGACTCGGTCACGTCCAGAGAATGGCCGATTAGAAGCTGCCAAAAAAAGTTCTTAACCCGAGATCTCCAGTAGGAAGAAAATCCGTGGTCAGTCCTTAACTTAGATGCCTGAATGACGTAGAGGAGGGCTTTCGCATCCTAGGAGTCCGCAACTGGAGATAGTTGGCTACCTGCTGAGACGATTGACGAAAAACTGTAGTAGACAAGGCCCGGGTTCTTAATGGACTGTAGCACCATCAAAGTAAGTAAGTAACTGTTAAATAATATTTTTTTCGTTTATAAAAGTGTACAGTGCGTTACAATGACAATAATTTTGAAACATATATAAAGATCATAATGGCCAAATTAAAAGAATCTTATTGTACAAATGAGAGAAGTAGATATAAGAGATTCCATTAAAAAATATTCCCAAATACATTTTATACCTAAATAAAAACATTTTTGATGCTTATTACAATAACGTTTGTATTTAGTTTCTGACATACTATCTACTCACACTGCGTAACTAATACAATTAATTATTTGATTCCTCAAGGCATGGTTTACACAATTTTGAAAGTTAGTTATATGTAAAATAGCTTTGGTGAAGTCTATTGTGTAACTAGCATAATTATGGTGAATGCTTTAGTGATATGTTATAGAAAAAAGTTGTTCTGCATTTAAATTTGCTTTTATTTGCGATAGGCGAAAGAACAATTGACCATCGAATGAAACAGATTTAACAAATATATTCAAAATTTTAAATAGAAAGTGCCCAATTTTATTGCGTATTCTAAAACTGTAAGAAAACCTCTTTAGAATAATCTATCATAAAGCAATAATTAAATAACAAATGCACGCTTACCTAGATTAGAGTTTTATTCGAAAAGTAGGCGGCAAAATAAATGAAATTATGCTATTCAACATAAATACAATTCGAAAAACTACGCGGCGAAACAAATGAAATTATGCTACTCAACATCACAACATAAACAAAGAAACAATCACTACATTAGGTTTAAAATTTCAGTTCATAATATGTAGATATCTAGCAATTGTTTCACTCTCAAAGTGATGTGTTAAATTCTCGTAAGCGTACATTTGTTATTTAATTATCGATTTATGTTCAAAATTGATTTATAACTATAACATGTGAATAGCAGGAAGCTATTTCATGAACTACAACTAGTGAAACGAAAAAGAAGTAGAGAAGAAATGATAGCATCGAGGGGTAAAAAAAAATAGCTAAAAGCCTTAAAAAATTTGAAATATATAGAAAAATTTTAATAGAATATAGAATGCAAATGTAATACGATGCAACTAGTTGCCGCAACTTTGATGCGACATCAACAAATGCAGCAACTCTACTTTACATACGATGCAATTGATTGCTACAAGAAGTTGCACGCAGCTCGAATCCGTGATGCATGAAATAGAACATGACCTATTTTTTTAAAGTTGATGAATTTCTGGTGACTATTATAGTAATAATTTAGTACCAACCTTAAAATAAATTTAAATTTTTAGACAACATAACCTGAAAATATGAAGAAACCACATTATAGACGCTATCTTTTTTGAAGTTCGTTTCTAAAATATAAAATGAGCCAATCCTCATTAAAGCCACACTGGAGTAGGGAAAGCATCAAATATTCAATTTAGCTATATCACTTGCAGCCAAATTTCTAATTTAGCAAATATGAAAGACTACAAATTGAAAAATAAAAGATTAGATTCCTTACAGAACATGACTGAAACAATGCTTATAATTATTTAGTTTTTTTTAATCGTACTACTAGGGGAACATGTTGGCAATATTGAAAATTGCCATGCAATTATTTGCACAAAGAAATGCATCGTGTGACAACTTCGTGCAGTTTTTTTTATGCCGCATTTTTGTTGCTGCAGATTTTGATGCAGCAACTAGTTGCATCGTGTGACATAAGCTTAATAAAGAAGTAAAACAAAGTGCTCCTAAATAGTGATATTCGCTTACAGATACCAGGCCAATGTATAGTTGCATATTGAATAGTTTTCCAACATTGCTAGCTACATATGTGATTTGTTACAAATACTATTTTTGAGGGGCGATATATCCAATAGGACAATGGGCCCATCAGCCATAATAAAAGCAATTCAATCAAGTGACATTTTATTATCTCTGATATCATGTCTTGCATTTAGAGGTGCCTAAGCCTATTATTGATGTTCCTGTTTCTTACAATTAAATACTCCTGACAAATACCTGTTACCAGGAATGCCCCTATCCTTAATCAATGAGTTTCCAGACTCTAAATGTCTACATATAAAATTTTTAAAAATGAGCGCGGGAGTGTGGGGGGTTAGTGGTGGATTATGTTTGAATGTAATTTTTTTTTGTATTGTTTCGAATCGCATTTCAATCATCGTTATCGTTACACATAAACAAAAACAGCACAGTAAAGAGTATCAAATGGTTAAATAATAAAATTTAAATGGAATGTGTCAAATTTTATTGCGTATTCTAAAATTATAAAAAAACCTTTCTACAATGATATATCGCATATCATAGTTCTCTACTCAATTAACAACATAAATCGATAATTAAATAACAATTACAGGCTTACGAGAATTAAGCTTTTGAAACTTTAAACTTAATTTACATATTATTAATCTGTTTATGTTGTATACATGTTGAATAGCATAATTTCAATTGTTTTGCCGCCTACTTTTTCGAATAAAACTCTAATCTGTTTGCATTTCTTAATTATTTATCGATTTATTAATGGATTAGATAACTATGACATGTGATATTATATCATTGTAAAGAGGATTTTTTACAATTTTAGAATACAAAATAAAATTGGACACATTCTATTTAAAATTTTGAATGAATTTGTTAAATTTAATACATTTGATGCGCAATTGTTTTTTGGCAGATATTAACAATTAAATGTAGAACAACTTTTCTTCTACGTTCTATCACATAACAATAGCAGAGCAATTTCCTGTGACAGCTAAAATCAAACAGATTGTATATATTAATCTGAAATACTTATTTGTTTGTTCAACGTTTTCATGTGTGAAAATAAGTTCAAAAAAAAAATATTTACGAGTCAAAACAGATGAAAATTTATTCTATATTTATCCTCTATCATTTCTCATAACGTAATGTCGATCCACTAGAAAAAGAATAAATATAATTCTATCTACATATTTACAAGTGTTTCAAAATTCAATAGAAATTTGTATTAACCGATAATAAATTGTAGCGTTATTTGAAATAATACTTACCCACATTTATAACTTCTGTACTTTCGGGAAAACTATTATTTACTACATCTAGCACAACTATAAAAATACTAAAGGTATATACGTTCAGCATGTGATCAAAATATAATTTCGTTAATTGTTTTTAGATGTTAATAAATTTTTGTGGAAACATATTAGTAATTATTTAAATTAGGACAATATATATCAGGTATATTCTAATAGGAACATTTAATTCTTCATTTTCTAAACTCTATGATTTTTTAAATTTCCATTTTAAAAGTTTTGTATATATTTAATTATTCCGCTACAAACTACAATAAAATATTTTCACGGAATATTACTTCCCTGAAAGATGAATGTAGTAATCTAACGCGCACTATCCTTGATATTCGTACACTGACAAGCAATACGTATACCAATTGCCGGGTGCTGCTCCTGCCAAATACCTGGAATCCCTGATCCTAGCAACCTATCTAGCATCTGGCGCCACCTATTAGACGAATAGTTATATATGACGCTCTACTCTGTCGCATATTTTTATTATAATCGATTACGCTGTATCTATGCGAAGAATAACAATCACACTTATAAAAACTTACATAAATTTAGAGCATCGATTTACAGATTACGTACCAAAATTTATTGAATTCGTAATGATTCATCATTGAATTATGTAAATTGTTTTTGAAACGTGCTATAGCACTTACCATAGATAACAAGCAAATTTATAAAAATGTATGATCATTGTTTATCTTCTTAAAATCACAGAAAAACTAAATTAGCTTATTTCAATTACATTATGGGTCGTGCGTCACAAAGGAAGACGTATGAGAGAGGGGAGTATGAGAAGGGCACTTATTTTTATATCGGTTGGCCTATTAGTTCGACGAACTCGAATAAATTCGTTTTAGCAATTGAATGAAAGAAAGTTTGCATAATAGAATGTTGAATTGTTTTAAAGTTCACATTTTAAAATTATTATCAACTGTACTGGGGTTCCTTTAACGAAAATAACATATATTTTTTTTAATCGGAGATTTACACTTTTTATTGCGAATTTAAATTGTATTCACTTTTAATTCACTCTTAGTATTATATTACTAGAACTATACCGGGTGATTAAAATTATCAAGAGAATTTGTTACACATATTGATTGTACAATACACATAGCATATTTGTAATCAATACCTATAAATTTTGTTCAAGACAGATATTCTAGCGAAGATTAGAAAAGTTAGTGACATATAAAGATGGGTACTCTAATTTTTTATCTTTTTATGTACATAATTAACATATGCATTGTAACAAAGTTACTTTTAAAACAAAAGAGAAATAAAATTAATTCGGGACACCTATATAAATTAACATCCGCCTATAATATTTACATGTATTATTGTATAAGAAAAATAAATAAATGTCAAATGGGATTTTCCTATTCCATGTTAAAAGTAGAAATATTAAAAGCACAAATTAATTAAAGAAATTAATTTGTGCGATGAATAAATAGAAAGCATTATTAAATATATTTTCCGTTGTGTTTAGATTAGAAGTTGTTAATTACGTATCGCTTTAGAAATGTAAATACTACCGCATAATATGTATGAGTTCTGTTGCATTATACCAGCGTATATATGAGAGTGACATAAGTGATACTGCGAATCTGTACGTACGAACGATGCATCATAAGAGAATCGATTAGCTAGCATTAGCACCGCGTATTGATGTATTATATATAAGATATCCTAATGCTTTCTGATAGCCGGATAGTAGGATCCGTTAATAATTTAATAAATTATTTATATTTTAACTCTCGCGAATAAACTCTTTTATAATGTGTTACGACTTTACACATGTTCTGTGGCAAGCAGCTAGAGATACAGATGGCTCTTGACCTATAAATAAGGCGCGCTTACGTCTTTGTTAGTGAGTTATTCTCGAGTCACACTTCGAGATGAAGCCAGCCATCCTAGCTAGCACCGAGCCACTAGCGACCAGCGAGTCGACTAGTAAGCGTTTTGGTAAGCTACATTATATAATTTGCATTGTATTTGTTATACTACATGTGTTACTTAGCTTGTTCCGTTGTGTTGTATGATAGATCGTATGCATTTACTACATGAGTAGAGTTTTGCTTGAACCATTCCGCTTTCCTGTGTACTTAAGTGTATACCACTAGTACAACAGCTACGTCAGTTCAATTTGGCGACTTTGGGTATATAGTAAACTAGTGGTAGTCACCTGGCATACAGTAGCGTTAGTTCTCTAAGGCAACGCTACGCAGTCATAGTATTCACCTTATCTCACCATTTAAACTACGAGCGCATGTTGTTAGTGTAACTGGTTGTACTCACAGACATAGAGTAGGGTTAGTTCTTTAAGGCAACGCTGCGGCGTCTTTAGTATAGTAGTACTAGTGAAGCTGGTGACATTCGTGTAGCCGACAGTAGCGTTAGTCCCTAATGCAACGCTACGCAGCTGTAGTACTTACCGTATTTGACCTTCCGAACTAAGAACGTATGTTATTGGGGTAACTGGTAGTGTCCACTGACATACAATAGCGTTACTTAATAAGGCGACGCTACGTCGTCTTTAGTGCATACTGCTAGTGAAACTGGTAGCACCCGTTTGGTATACAGTCACGTCAGTCTCGAAGGCGACGTTACGAGGCCATAGTATTTTCCTATTATACCTTCCGTTTTGCGAATGATATTGAGTGATTGAAGTTACCGCCATTTTTCACCGCTGTCCGTATTGTTATTTTAGCACCGCATTTAGTTCTTGCTTTAACCGCACGATACCGTTAATATTTCCCTAAGCGCCGTTTTTTTGTTATTACTATTATTTTAATTGCATGACTGTTTTGCTAAGTGTCTTTTTTATTTATGTTGTTGCTTAAAATATCGCATATTTTATTTAATATTCATTTATTCGATTTATCATTAATATTTGATTGAGTATATATTTTTCTTTCGCTAATTGTTTATTTTGTGTGTAGAAAAACAATACACGATTCTGGTATAAGTTTAAATGCTGTTTCACTTATTAGTATTAAGTTCAGTTACAGATACCCTATAGAAAGAGCGAGAACCTCTGGACAACTCAGAAGACTCGAAGCTATCTAAGCCCTCAGTGGTAACTAAGGACCGACAAACAACAACATCAGTTCGAAGTGCGGTCTCACTATAAACTGACCTGGCGCCCGAAGCAACTTCCTGAAGATCGAGATAGTATATTATTTAGTTGTGCCATTATTGTGATGTCCGAACACATGTTTTGACGTTTTGATATGATTTTGAGTTTGTGAGTTAAGCACATTTTGGAGGTCTTCCAAGAAATTTTTTTTAAAATTTTGTTTGCGGCAAATTTATTTCTAGTTTTAGTTTACATTACTGTTTACAATACAATATTTGAATAAACGATTTCGACTGTTTTTTAAATTGTACATTTTGATTGTTTTGCAAATCCAAGATTTTTAAATTGTATCGTTGACCCCCTCTTTGAATTACATTTGAAAGGATTGCAGTGATATGAATACAAGAGACTTACTAAGGTAAAATAGGATTCTGAAAACATGAATCCTATACCTTTCATATACCTATACATATTACATACCCATATGATAACTGAAAGATAAAACTGATGTTTGTAAATAGGTGAACAAGATTTTTATATTTATTCTAGACTTAAAACGGTCTCATGTACATTTTTTTCGAGAAACGCAGGGTTGCCAATTTCGAATTTAAACAATTTTGACCATATTCTACTATCTATAAAATATAGAACATTAAAACAAAGTTGTTATATAGTGAGTTTACGGCTTTTTCGATTTTATTTGAATCACTATATCTAAAATAAAAATATTGTGAGTACCTCGAGCAGAAGTACAAACTAAATTATGCCATACGTATCTCATACCCTCGTTTTCGGTCTCCCTCTTCGCCTACCTCCTTGGGAGTTCAGTCCAGGGCCTGCTTTGGACTGTGTTGTGGACCTCTTCTCAAAGTGTGGCCGATCTATCTCCATTTTCGCTCCTTTAGGACGATCTCAAGCAGTGATGTGTTGCGACCGGCTCGCGCGATCCGGTTGTTAACTTTTTATAAAATTATCGAGCCGGTTGTTAAGTTTAGGCGAGCCGGTACTATAAAAATACTTTTCGGGATTTTCTTTGCTATTATGAATTTAAATATAAAAATTATATGAGACGAAAAGTTATATTTCGATGCCCGCCACAAGAAAATGATAAATATAGCAGCTGATATAAAATATATAGGTAAGTTTAGAAAAAGGTTTTTTGCTAATCTATTGGGCGAGCCGGTTGTTACAAATTTTCTAACACACCACTGATCTCAACCTTCCGTTGTTGGGTACTCAACATTTGGCCAGTGTACTCCTAGTATAGCTCTCAAATATTTATTGAAGGTTTGGACTCTCCGTATGATCTCCATTGTCACCTTCCAAGTATTCACCCATACAGGAGGATAGACTTCATGTTCGAGTCAAAGATCTTAAGCTTTGTCTTCAGCAATAATTCACGAGAACTCCACACTGGTCGCAGCTGTGCCCCATTTGCCTTTTTTATTCTGTTTTCAACGTCCTCTGTCGCGCCTCCGCTATTGGAAACGACGCTGTCTAGGTAGCAAAAGCTTTCCACTTCTTCAATCTCTTCTTCCAAGGCCAATGCTCTCTTGTTTCTGTTGTTTACAATGAGCTCTTTGGTCTTGGCCGTGTTGATTCTCCACTCTCTGAGCCTCTGTTTCCAGGTCCTTGAGAGTGTAGGTCAAAAGGCAGATATCATGCGCGAAATCCAGGTCTTCCAGGTGCTCGGTCAGTCTATTGTATTCCCCTCTTCTTATGATCGGTCACGTTCCTCATGACCTAGTTCAGTGTTGATGATCTTTTGTGGGACCCCATAGTTTTGCATTGTTTTCCAGATGACTTCGCGTTGGACACTGTCAAAAGCCTATTCAAAGTCGAGAAACGCCAGATATAATGGTGACCGATACCGATACATGGATTGAACGACGTGTCGCCGGACCATTGACTATGAGGTGGCAGCGATTGGAAGGTCCTGGACAAAGATCAAGGAAATCGAAGCGAGCAGGGTCAGATGGAGAGCTCTAGTGTGTGCCCTGTGCTCCCGGAGTAACAGGAATAAAATCAATAAATCATTCCAAACCCTGGCAATCTTCAATATTACCTATACTTATAAATACAAAAATCGTTTTCTTATAAAACATTTAGTATTTCAAATGCACTATATTGAATAATTTTAGTTTAACACAGGGTAGCCAAAACTATTGAAAGAGAACATTATTTCTTTTAAATAGAATAATGTTTGTAAGATAGAAAATTTTATTTCTTTATACTACATCATCCTAATTTCCTGTATTTAAAAAACTATACCAGGACCATTTAGGAAAATATTTTACTTATAGAGTAATATAATAGCGAAAACTTGTTAGAAATATAAATTCCACAAATCTAAAGAACATGTAGCAGTGACTATATTCCGTATAGTATCATATGTAT
>WYDF02293394.1:0-16104 GCA_009867245.2 Adranes taylori | reverse complement strand
TTTTTTTTACTAAACATGCATAATAAATAATAAATGTTGGGAGTTGGGATTCTCTTCTGACCGGGGGCCCCTTCCGGATGGGGGCCCGTGGCATTTTGCCGACTTGCCACCCTGTAGTTACGCCACTGCTCCAATCATTTTCTCCTCTTCATTCCATTGCAGCCCCCATGCTCTCTCTCTCTCTCTCATACAATGCATCCATGTTTCTTCACTCATTCCACACACTCTACATTTTCTCCCTCTATCCTTCATCCAGTACCTGTTACCCCGCTCTTCATTTTCACACCTAAATCTCGCAATCACCCTTTCTCTTTCATGCTTAATTCAAACTCTAAATAATTAGCCATCTCTTCTAGTTATTTAGAGTTATCCCCTTTATCCATTCATACTTTCTATTAAACTTGCTCACTCTAAAACATACAAACCTCACTTGCCTCTTCACATCCTTCATTCTCTCCACTATTTCATATACAATCCCCATTCCTTCCACAGCTGTCTCTCCCCATCTCCTCATGGACACCCTTTTGTTTTAAACAGTTTCCTTCTCATTTCTAACCTTCTCATTCTTCTTCGGCCCATATCATTTTGATACATACCTTTAACGTATATGTCCTTTACTAATCTCCACTCTCGACCCATGCACACTTTTCTTTCGAACCTCACCACCTTTCTCCCTCCCGATATCCAGAATTTTTATTTCCCAGTTTCCTGTATCACTATTTCATACGGTCTCGTCCTGTCAACCCCTAACATCCTCTTTAAACACACAGCTTGCACCCTTTCTATCATATCTCTTTCGCACACCGCCCACACTTAGCCCCGTACATCAACACTTTTTTTTTGTATATTTATGAGCACTTTCGTGGCCTCCTGGCAACACTTCAGTACCGCAAAAGTCCAGGCAGACTCCCCATTCCAGATTTACTAACATTGCAATTGTACTTTTTTATGATTTCAAGCTGCCTAAAATACCTACCCTAAATTCGTAACCAGCTCTTGCACTAGAAAGGTTTTCGCGGATACCAGCTATGAGTTAGTACACAGACATGCTTCCACCTGTCACTTCGCTATAAAAGTCAGAGATATGCGTCTAAATTCGTCGGCAATAAACCAGATGTGTAGTCGAGTGCATCACATTTACGTCTTTCTTATGTGTGTTCTTTTATAATTACTTTTATAATCAAATTATAAATACTACTATATGGATAAGAAAAGACCACCTACTGAAAAACAATTGGAATACTGCGCTAATCTAAGTTATTCAGAAACTGACGAGATCTTTGGCGAGAATAGTAACTACAGTGATGTTGAAGTCGTCTTCGCACCTGAAGATGAGACTATTCTCGAACCTAAAGGCAATCACGCGGAGGACAGCTCTTATGACATACAATTAATTATATAGGCATACTACTAAACGTATGTAAAATAAAAAAACATTTTCAAGTTGGCTTGACGACACCAACTTGAAAACTTGCCGGCGTACTTAGCAGAGCATTTGTCTCACAAACAAATGGAATGATGCGAGGTGAAAGAAGATGATACTGAAGAAGGCGCATCTATCTTTACCTTTTCGCAATATCTTTTTTTAATTTCCTGTATCGAAAGATACTTTAACATTTAACGGATTTGCAGAGTTTAAAAAACTCGCATGTCACAGCATCGGAGTAATTTGACGAAAAAAAAATTTCTGCCCTAAATGTCGCGGTTATTATGAAAGTTCAAAAAATTATACTTGGGGAGCATATATAAGTCTAAGGGATCTCAATTGTACCTCTATGAGCAAATGAATTTACTGAACTGATTTTGAACAATAAACATTTTTTCAACTTTTTTTCAGAAACCTGTATATTTTTAACCATTTTGATAGCACAAGTTAGATCTAGATCTCTTATCGTTTCAAAGATATGACCCCTAATAACTTAAAATTTCGTAACTTGTCACCATGGCAACCGACATTCATAGTCATATATAAATGTGAAGCCTAAATAATAGCACGTATATGCAAACTTACAGGAAAAAACCTTTTACGCTGTACGAGACTTATAAGCCTATAAGACATATAACTTATAGGTGTTTCGCGATTGAATAAAAGTTACCAGTGGCGGCTGCACATTAAAATTTTGGGAAAGGTTCAAAATGATCATTTTATTCAGAAATTCAGTTTTAAAACTAGAAGACTGAAATTTTTATCGCATATAGTATCTTGTAGTACGTCGAAAGAAATTAGTGCCATGCCAGAAACTATAAAAGATGGATTACTTGAATTAAAATTAAAATTAACGTATTTACAGGGTGCTTTTTGTTTTGAAAACTTTGCGATCTATTTTCTCGAAAACGACTATTGTACTACATTAAATATCTCGGTTCCTATGAATGTTAAAAAAATAAAACTTGTAAAAAAGCGAACACGGGGAAAAAGTGCCACAGAGTGTGGCAGCGGCGAAAAAGTAAGTCAAAAAACGGTAAGCGAATTCATGCAGAGACGAATTCACACGCCCGACTGCTCTATTAGAAATTAGACTGTTCTATTCGGAAAGAGAGTCAAGAGCGATCGTAAGGCATGGCAAATTAGCCAGCGGAGCTGTACGCGCCGTAGGCAAGTACTGTAGAAAAGTGAGTCAAAACCCTCCGTGTGCCGCGGCAAACCGTAGGCCGTAGGCATATATGGGAACCGGGAGATCCATAGGTAGGCGATTTATAGGTTACGCTAGTTTAATTTAATTTACCCTAAACAACTATTCTGCTAATTGAATTTAGTAGACGAGTTATAAGGTGACAATCAAAATTAAAAGGTTCAACTTTTGTGTCATGCAACATAAAACTAAACGTAGGACTTCCAGTACATATATGTAAGATGGGCTGGTAATCACTTCCACAAAGTATTTAAGCCTCATGTGAATTTTGAATTTTTTATTTAAATTTACTTATGTTTATTAAATTTAATATTTCTATAATTTGGATATATCTGTCCCTATTTATTTATTTATATTGTATGACGAATACACTCGTTTTGATTATTATAAATATTATTTATGAATTATTTATTTATTTATGTGTAAAAATTGCTGGTAAACAAAGTACCTAGATATATCTCAATAATTTCTTTTAACTGTTTAATTAATGGGTGAATTAAAATTAAATCTGAGTAATACACATATATTTGTTAAAAGTATTATTAACAATTCAAAATTTCAAATAGTAAAAATATTAATTTGACAAAAAACATATAATTCAGTTTAATATGCACTAGAGACAGGTTATTTATTCTGGTAATTAATTTACGTGCTTCAGTTTCATACTTTATGTGCTTTAGTTGCAGGCTTAGTTTCAGGTATGTAATGCGCAGTGTAAAATGTGTCAAGAATACATTTATTTACTACATCTGTTGGTGATCCTGTGCATGCCTGAAACAAAATATTTTTTTAACTTATATAATTTAGTTGCATATTTCGAACATAGTATGGAGTAAGTATAACAGAATAATTTAATAATATAAAGACTCAACCAAAGACTCTAATTCATATTCTTTGGGCATGCCCGGTTTACGCTATAACTAAATATATCCAGTGCCATAACGTCGCCTTAAAGGTGCTATATATCCATCTACGTCATTCTTACGGCATAGACAAAGACCCAGTTGCACCTTACGTCATTAAGGACGTTGAGATCGTAGTTGAAAACGACGCCGTTAAAATATTTTCCAACTACGGATTTCCTACAATCCATCAAACAAACCTGATATTGTGTTGCTAGATTCCACAAAACGGGGGATTCAGATCGGTGTTTCTAGCCCCGCTGAGAAGAATATTGAAATAAAGCAACACAAAAATATGGCCAAATATCAGGATTTGTTACACGAGTTAAGTATCCAATATCCACGCAATTCCATCAAATTGGTATTCCTCCTGAATCATGAGATGCACCAGGTCCTTCCTGATACACTATATTAAGACCATACCGAATTGTTACACCAAAACTGAAGCATTAGCAGGTCAGATGCAAAAGGCCGTAATTATCGACACTTTGAGTTTATTTCTGTCACACGACCCGGCAACGACTTACTCTAGTTGTTCCGTGACTTCTGCCCAAAGAGGAATGTCGAGAATGAGGTCGCGTTTTTAAAGGTGCTAAAGTTGAGATTCTTTGGAGGTGCAGGCTACAAAGCAGTAATAATATTGATCAATAAACGGTTGTTCAAATTCGATATGTTTTCATCAGTACTATCGAACGCGATCTAAATTCTCGTAATCGGCTCAAGAATGCACGAAATATTCAAAGATATTAAATAAACACTTGCACATACGCCACTATATTAGACTTAATAATCTTATAACATCGAATATGTAATTGTGCTAGTGTGTAGAAATATAAATAACACACAACAATGACGCAGTACCACTGACCCTGAACCATAAGGACTTCTCCTTAACAAGTATTTTACAATAATTCATACACATTAAATAATTATCACGAATAATTGTTGTGTAATTAAAAACATGTGCTTGAAACGAGAGTTAAAATATTAGCAAATCGCTACTTACAAATGTATCAACAATTAGACGAGGCTATTGCACATTGCTTGTCAAACTCATTAAAAAATCTAAATAACAACAAACAACAAGTTGCAGATAGAAAACGCAACACACCAGCTATTCTCATCATTGATTTAAGAATCGTTACAGTCCTACAACATGGAGCCAGGACATCCACCCATAATCCAGCATCTAGGGGATAAGTGCGAAAATGTGAAACAGAGTAGCCCCCCTCCCCTGGAACAAAACAAGGTAACCTGGTTGGCAACAAGAGAAGTCAATGGACAGTTAAAGAGGTAATATGATGTTATACGTATTCAAGTAAGTTATGACCAAAGAGTATAACTGAAGGAACATGTAACGTCTGTCTGGAGGCTAAACCAAATTAATATGTACCATAAGGACTCTCCCCACTCTAAGAAATAGAACGAAACAACATAATTAGAGATACAGAAAAGACGGACAGAATAAAAAAAACCAATACAAAATCAAAAATAAAGAAGATGTAAACTACTCTAAAGAAACACTGAAATTTCTGCCACAATACAAAGAATCAGAAAATATACAAAAGAAAACAATAGATACAAACAACATCAGCCCTTTACATATAATACTGAAGGATGCTATAGACAAATACGAAAAAAAGGGATTAAAGTACGAAGGCTATCCAGCTAGTAACTTACGTTTTCGAATAAAAAAAACCCAAGTGAAAAGAAACATTTTTTATTATTTAAATTTGAAAGCCACAATCTTAAACTATTCTTCAACATAGTCGTCATTCACATTAAGGCATTTATCATAACGGTGCACAAGCTTCTTAATTCACTCATTCAACCATAAGGCTTTAACCACTCATTCGCGCCTATTAGCAGTTCCGCATCGTCGTCGAAGCGCTGCGTTGCGAACCATATCTTCATGTTTGGAAACAAGTGGTTGTCGTCGGCGCAAGATACGGACTGTGCGGAGGATGATGAAACATCTTCCATCCAAACTGATCCACGAGTTCTCGAGTGCGATTTGCCGTGTGCGGTCGGGCGTTGACATGAATAAACAAAACCTTGAAACTCAATTTTCCTCGACGCTTGTATTAAATCGGCCTTCTTAGCTTTTTCAATGTTTCACAATATCTCTCATAATTTATTGTTGAACCACGTTCGAGGAAATATACCAGAATCACATCCTCCCTATCTCAAAAAATGGTCAGCATGATATTTCTTGATTACAAAGTTTGCAAACATTTCCTTGAATTCTGGGAGAACTTGTGTGACCCACTCCATAGACTGTTTTTTCTCTCACAAGTCACATGTTTTACCGAAGTCTCGTCGCCAGTTACGACACGATCGAGTAGTGACTCAGCATCTTTCTCGTAGGCATCGAGAAATGTCAGCGATACTGCCATGCGCTGTTTTTTTTTGATCTTCCGACAACAAGAGTTTGGATACCCATCTGGTACAAAATTTATGGTAGCCCAGCTTTCCCTTCACAATCTCATACAACAAACTTCAGGATTCTCAAGCGATTACTCCGTAATTGTGAAGCGGCGGTTTTCACGAATCCTTTCATTGATTTCGGCCACCAGTTCATCAGTCAGTATGGTCGATCGGCCACTTCGCTCTTCGTCGTGCACGTTAGTCCTGTCATTTTGAAACTTAATACACCACTGCGCTACTCCGCCTTCGCTCATTACGTTGTTTCCGTACACTCTACAGAGTTTCCGATGAATTTCAATTGGTATATGGTTTTTGACGCCAACATAATCCTAATCACCTAACGCACCTCGCAACTCGCGCAATTTTCTATTGCAGCAAACATTTTAAAAATTGAAGGTGAACAAAGCAGAAGCAGCACAAACCGCACGCTACCACAGTTGGATGCTTACTGAGAGAAGGTACGCTCTGACACTAAGGTGATGCCGCTAGTCCTGCCCCTCACCTGGTCACGCCAAAACGTAATTTACTATCTTGATAGCCCTCGTAAATGAAACACCGGACAAAACCGAAATTAACAACTATTGCACTAAGCAAACAACTAAGCAAACAAATAATTGCGCAGAAAATGAAATGGTAAGATACTACAACATGTCTAAACACAACCTCGAGCTAGAAAACACCTGGCCGTGATAGCGTTCCTAATTGCTGGGCAAAGAAATTCCATAGCTAATTTCATAACCAACTGGTCAATTCAATGCAAAACTTAAAAATAAGAACAGAAATCATACCGGAATGGCTAACAACAGCCATCACAAACCTAATACCGAAAAACAAAAATTCATCAGATATAAAAAACTACCGACTAATAACTTGCATCGCGGTATTATACAAACTAATTAAGCTATGTTATCTGATAGATTATACTTGCATCTAGGAACAAACAAACAGATTCCGAAGGAGCAAAAAGAATGTAATAAAATTTACATGCATGAAAAGACCACTTACCACTTAACAAAACAAATGTAGAAGATCATTGATATGATCATTGATATGCATCGGCTACAAAAAGCATACGACAGCATCCCACATAGCTGGCTTATCGAAGTACTAGAAATATACGGAATAAAAAAATATATAAGAAATTTTCAAGCACAAAACATGGATCTTTGGAACACACAACAAAGGCTATGATTTCTGTTGAATCAAAATAAACAGAGGCATATACCAAGGATACACGCTATCACCACTCTTATTCTGCACAGTATGATTTCCCCTAACAGCACTACTAAACACTACAGTTAAAGGATATTATGTACAAGAAAACACAAGTGAGAAATCACATGTGCACTACGTTAATGACCTCAACCTCTTTGTTCACAGCCAAGTAGAAGTCAATGAATTACGAAACATCGTAGAGACATTTCGTCAAAATATCAAAATAGAATTCGCATGGGAAAGATGCACCAAGCCAAAGATCATCAAGGGCTTTAGAACATATTAGAACATATTACAAAACTAGAAAAAAATCAAGCAGTACAAGAACTAAAACAGTAGTTGTAGATCGTTCCTAATAAACGCCGCCGCGCCGCCAAGACCTTATCTCAACTTGTTCTAAAATAATTTGTGACGTCACGGCGGCCATGCTGGGATCTAACATAAATAGTTTTGACGTTTTACAGCTGTCAAATAAAAATCCAAGATGGCTTACGACAGGACATTCCCGGTTGTCAAAATTTGGGAGAAAAAATTACTAGATTTATCATTAGATTTTTTGGCGCGAAATTTAAATTTTGAAATTGTCGTGAGGTGACGTGAAATTTGAAAAAATTATTTTTGTTTGGGGTTATGTAAATTTCTAACAAGATATCATTTAAAAAAAGTAATATGGCTGACGTCAGGGCTGAATTTAGTGGTATATTTAAAATTTGAGTTATCACGTGACATTTGAAATTATTATTATATTTGAAAACTAAAAATTAAAAATATACTTGCGAGTAAATAAATCTTCTTTGCAATAACCCCAGATGATTTTAATGAACCGATTTTAGTCAAATGAAGAGCTATTAGTAGATAATAAATAAGCCAAATATTTTTAATATTATTTTTTATTTTACAACAATATCAATATATTTACTACAGATTTTAGGTTAAATATTTACAATACATCAGATTTAATGAATTAATATATCTCCACACTACTCGATCCGCTTATTTTGAAAACAAAGCTTAGACAAACACTAATATTCACTCATTTGTACTTTGTTATTTTGTTGTTGAGTGAAAATTTCATTACTGAAAATTTAATTGGGACCGATACATAAGTATATGGTCGAACAAACAACGTCTAAAATCATCGGCTGTTATCGGTTTTTGTACTACTGATTTCTTAACGTCTTCAACTCGTTTCGTCAAACACGCTTCGGAAATCCTTTTCCGAATACATTTTCGACCGCAGATCGATAATATCAAATAAATGCCTACCGTCATATTCTTCCTTAAAGAGCCAGAGAACTGCTTTATTTTGAAGTGGTATCTGATATGGATTAGAAGGAGAGTAATTTGATGGAACGAATTTATTTAGATCCAATTTTAGGTCGTTATATAGATTTTCGGCTTGAATGCTTAAGGTGAAGGAATATGTATCCATATAACATAATTTGGTTTATCCCTACTAAGAAACCCACTTACTATAATAAAAATAACAATCTACCGTGTACAAGAGTCGTTGATAAACCGCCCATATGTTTTAATTGTGGGATAATTGTACACATTGAGAAAATGTATTAAATCCATTAAAAGTTCAGTAATTTCAATCCCGGAAATTTTGCAAGCCAAGGTACTAACAATCGGCGTCGACCTCATACAGGAAATATTTTCCATCCAGCAACTCAACCAAGGATAAATCGACACGGTTATGTGCAGAGTGGGAATGCAAGAACTAACCAGATGGGAGTCAAACAAGAATGAATCGCGTCCAGATTTACCTCGCCCAAATGGGGCTAGACCAGGGAATGGCCAGGTAGTGAAAGGAGCATATATCCTAAATTATCCTCACCCAAATGCAGCAATGCGACGAAATTAGTTACTGCACTCGCCAATTTACCAGGAAGAATATATACTATACAGGTCTGCGAGATGTTAGAAATCTACTGCAGGGGTTAATTGTTGTGAATATTGGATATCATCGAAAAACATCTCAGAGAGCAGTTTTGATGTAAGAAAACCTAATCAAACTGTTCAAGCAATTATTAAAAATAGAAATCACCCTAACATGACTTTAGTAGAAACTGAACAGGAACATTATAGCTGAAGTTGAACAGGGAAATAGAAGCTGAACAGGAACAGGAGTATGAAAGTTGCGCGTGTATCAATGCTTGGACGAATGCTCTTAAAATAAATTATTTAGGGGCATATTTAAAAAATTGCGCAAATTACTGGTTTATAAATTACAAAAGTTTGGCAGAAAACAAACAAAATACGTGGGACCAAATAAAAAGTGGCAGATATTGGCTCGTCATAGATAAGTTTTAGACGGTGCATGTGTATAGCTGGAAGAGTCTGAGAATATAGAGATATTACGAGAATTTAAACGGGCAATCAGACTGCGAGCTTCGTCTCGATGTCCTTGATCCTCCCAAGTTGTAACTAATCGGATATCTTGCCGATTTTCCACATTATTCATTGACTTACCATACAGGGCGTTGTTAAGCAGTTTATCAAAATCTTTTTCAAATTCGGAACTCGCAGCCTGACGCCTAGATGTATTCAACGTGATATAGGGTTCCAACCATCTGGAGTGTTTGAATTTTAAAATTCTACGGATTTTTGAAATTTTGAGGCCTTTTTCCACAGCCTGCTGCAAAGTACGATAATGTGCAACATCAATGGTTTCATTAATTAAATTGGGAATTAAGTTAGTTTGATGAAATTTTGATGTGGGTGGTACCATAGTTTCTGCCAGGAAAGGCAGATCATTATGATCAACATGCAAGTTGTGGATATAGTCTACGTCAATTTTCAGTATATAATCTATGCCGGATTCCGAAGCTATACTTATCAAATCAAAATATTCAAGGGCGTCTTGTGCTAAAACCACCATATGGCAATGGTTGCGATAGATAACAACCATATAAATTATTGGCGTCCCTATATGTAAGATAGGATGTAGGTTCAGAAGGTTTGCAGGGATAATCGGGATATACAATTTGATATGCCACCACGAATTGCGCGTTTAAAATGGAGCATTTTTGTGTCTGTTATCAGCCGTAAAAGACAAACCGTGTGTAGTATAGTATTTAGCAGAATAGAGCCCATATCCATTATAATATACGATCGGAAATTTACAAAAATATCAGCCAAGAGAAGAACATCGATATGCAAGTATAGTCGCATTTAGTAGCCCAGCGTTTTACACTTAAACGTCGACTATACTAATTGTGCATGTTGATAGACAGAATCTGATAGATGTTCTCCAGTAAGATTATTAGAGAACGAGCACTTGGCCGGTAGATTGGGTTCTTCCAATTCTTCAAAGAAATAAAGATATTCGTAGGGAAAGACCTTTACGTATCATCAATTGAAATTCGTCAGATTTCGGAAAATCACGACGTCTAGAGATGATGAGATAAAACGGAACGAATCCAAAAAGCGTAATTTAAATACGTGCGCTCGTTCTTGACCATATCTATCGGTGTAGAATCCCACATCGATACATTTCGAAAACAAAATGTAACGCTCTTTGGTTTGAGCAATTACATCGATTTTTTCTCCGGATTCAGCCACATATAGGATAGTTTCCTGCAGGAGTTATTGGTTTGATAGGAATTATGGGATGGATATGATGAACAAATAAACGTTGTGCGTCCAGTGATAATATTTCGACAAACACTTTAGCATAATCGGGACCGATGTAGGTTTCGAAACTCGATAAGGAATTATTATAATTACATTTTATGATAAATGCAAAAGAAGAAGTATGTTGATGTGTCGAGAAAAATGAAATGTGGAAGGTCAAGGAGCACGATTCTTGCAAGGACTCAAAATCCGCATACACTACACATGGCATGCGCAACATGCTTTAAAATCGGAGAATTCCAATACGTTCCCAGACCTTTCATAGCCATTACGTAATTTTATTAAATCTGTTGTTGGTAGAACGGTATAAATCTTACTAAACAAGCGTTACAAATAAATTTCGTATAATGATGATTTGAAATTTGCTTACTTAATAAACGTGACATTTTGGAAACTAAAACACAATGAGACTTCGGATAGTATTCTGAAGCCAGTAGATTGACGTGTCATTCACGTTTGAGAGATGAATAGTAAATCGGACCAACCTTCTGGTTTGGTGGTTGTTAAGAGAGGAAGAAGCGTTATCCAATCCATAAACATTCAAACTAATCTCGTTCTTATCTTCAAATTTTTAATATCGGTCAAATCATAGGGAAATTAATATCATCTAATTTAAGAACGGTTGAGTACTTTGGATTTCTCGTCGTCTCGTAGTTTAAACTGCTTGCTGGATATAGTGCTGCCACGATCGACTATGCAGAGCACGCTTCATATTCATTCCTGATATTAATACAAGCCTTTTTCTTCTCAATTGGCAGTGGTAGCTCTATATATGATGATCCACGCTGCGGCAGAAATTTGTTGATATTGACTGCAGGAAATTTAACTGCTACCAAACTATAGCCGCTGTCCCGCTCTTGGAATTTCTCCGTTTTATTTAAAAGTTTTTCAATTAACTCGTCATAAATTTCTTCAGCGTTGGTGACGATAAGATTCCGGGTATTAAAGGATTTCATTTCTGACCCTGATTCTTTTTCCTCGGCGAGATCTGGTTTACGCCACGATCCAAAGAACTCAACGTTTACTTTGAACCGTCAGGTCTGCTCAATGATTCCTCCATAAATTAAGCACCGCCAACTTTAATGTTAATGTAAAATTTGTACAATCCGTAGTCGACGATGATTCAATCCGATATGATCCAACACGGATATGATCCATTATCAATCTTTTCCATTTCTTTATTACAATGTTATATCGACTATAGGTGACCGATATAAGATTTCCGGCACATAAAATCCATAGAACATTCATCGCACAGTATTCGTGGTTGTGTTGGTTGATTATTACCAAAATCATCACCAATAATAGCAATACCGTCGTCATTAGCAACACAAGATATTGATGGCAAATCCACTGATCTTTTTTATCCAGTAATTTTGTGCAATTTCCTATGATCAATCCATTCAGCGCCAGAACTTGCCATCATCCCTCACTCGTCGCAAAGAATCCCATCACTTCCATGGGCTCGTTTTTGATGTTTTCATAAACTATCTTGTCGCATGAAAATCGCGTCGCAGAGCAGACAAGCTACGCGATTTCTCGCGCGACAAACGGAAATATTAGTGCATGCGTAAAATCGTACTCGGGTCGAAAATATTTATTTCATGAAAATGGGTTCTATTCCGAACTAAATGAATGTACTTTTCAAGTTTCAAATTATGGAATGATGACATCTAATTTCAATGGCATACCCAGTAAAATTGATACGGTCTTTAGATATATAATGGTAACCTACACTTTATTTATGACAATATATTTTATGAATTTAATGAATTCTCAAATAAATTCATAAAAACTGAATTTTTTGTCCATCTTGAATAAACTGTGTAAATTATTAGACACATTACAATATTATACTAGAACACACAACTAAATATCTAATAAACAATATAATTTTGAAAATAAATATGTATTAAAATTAATATGAACTTTATTTACAACTAATTCTGCGTTCAGTAAAGAGTACGCGAGTAAGTTATTTGAAATGATGTTGCTTTCAAACAAATAGCATGAAGTATAGGGAGAAAATTAAATCAATTGCAGGTTATAGAAAAATTTGCTCTTTTATTTATGAGATTATAATAATTTTAGTACGTTCATTTCTTTATCTTACAAATGAATTAAAATTAAAATAATTACTTACTTCATTGAAATACTGTTGAATATAAAAATATATTAAAGGCAATGCATTTGTTACTGCTGCAAAAAATTTTACAATAGTGAAATATATGCACTATTTTTTACAATATGATAATAGTGAAATAAATAGTTTGTTTGATCGATTTTAGGTATATATATTGTGACACTGTAATGCTTGAGAACGGATTCGTGCGGCTTAGATAAAAAATTTGTTTGTGACAATCAAATTATAAAAACAAATTAGTCACTTTGAATGTCATATTTTACGATCGGAAATATGTGGAGTTTTTAAAAATTTACCAAATTAATCATTGGAATATTTTCGGTGTTTCAACTATTAAATCTAGTGTCATTTTAAAATCTAGTTTAATAAATCTAGTAACATTTTAAAATCTAGTTAGTAATGTAATTTGAGGCGCGCGCGCGTAGCGACAAACAAATTTTTCAAATTTCACGTCATCTCGCGGCAATTTCGAAATTCAAATTTCGCGCCAAAAAATCGGGTGATAAATTTAGTCCCCCCCCCCCCCCCAATTATGACAACCGGAACAGTCCTGTCGTCCGCCATTTTGGATTTTTAGAACAAGTCGAGCTAAGGTCCTGGAGTCAGGACGGCGTTATACTAGTAGCGATGTACAACTACTTAAAACATATCGAAACCTACAAGTACCTAGGGAGAGTTTCGATTATGTATGCTTTATAGACGAGATAATCGTATTTCGGCTTTGTGCGATATTCGCCTCATAGGCATAATGTCGGTGGAGAATTTAGATAGTCACGAGCGTATGAAAATAGCGCGGCATAAAAGACAATGTAAAACATTGAAGAGGGTTCGTTGACTCGTGGGGACCCGGGAGCAATGGGCGGTCTGCGAAGTGCTAACAGAAATACTGAGGGTGCACAGTGAGTGAACTTAGAAGTGAAAAATGGCGTACTACAAATGGCGATTGGGTATAAAAATAAAATGTTTGAAAGTGAAATGTTTAAACTTGAAAAGGAACTAGATTCTTGTTGGTGGGAAGCAGAAAAGGAAAAACAGGATCAGATAGAAATGGCCAACCGATTCAGCTAACCTACTTCTTCTGAACTTGGAAGAAGTAGATCAAGGACAAAATGTAACAAACGATTTACAAAATGAAAAAAACTTAGGTAATAGAGGGCAGTATAAACAGCAAAACAAGAAATGCCCAGAGAAAATTAAACTAATTGACGGCACATCTTGTACGGCAGCAGAATCGGAAGATTCATCATCTACAATATCCGAGAATATGTCAGTATATTCTTCGGCTTCGGCAATGCGAATAAATAAAGAACTAGTGAAACAGAAGAGAAATAAATTATCATTCCGTTATAGACATTTCAGAGGAAAAGCAAAGAGCAAGTCAAAGAGACTCCAAAAATAAAGATATCACCTCCAATAGTTTAAAAATGAACGAAAAATTACAATAAGTCAGTACAGGAGCAGCTCTCAACAACGTAATAATACACCTAATAACATACATAATAACAATTAATAAAGCAATATCCGCAGCTGATGAGATGAAAATATGAGCGTCAGATGATGAGCTTCAGATGATGGGAAATTGATGAACTTCAGGACTATGGGAAGACTTCTAGAAAAACTGAATGAGCGCTCTACCCGTACCACCTCTATATGGAAGCAATGCTATTTCATACACGCAGAGCTGAAGGATCTATAACTAAAGAGGACGATGTAGATATCCACAGATGTAGATATCCCAGACGAGATATCCACACGAGCCATAAAACTACTTCTATATCCAGCAATAAAATTTGTAACCAACATCATTAGTGTAATATTCAAAACAGGTTACCACCCAGAAAATTTGAAAATAGCTGCCATAGTGACAATACCGAAACAAGATAAAAATCCTGCGTTACCTAGCAACAGGAGACCAAACAGCCTCCTAAACGGATTTTCTAAAATATCAGAACTTACAATGAAGATGCCTATACAACAAATTTCAGAGGAGAATTAAATGCTAAATGCAAATTAACTTTGGTTCCGGACGTCACTAGCAGCCATTCAACAAGTGGCTGATCTAGACCAAATAATTTCAAAAGCCAGAAAGTAACGTAAAACTGTAGTAGCTACTTTTCTTGATATAGAAAAAGCTGACGATGAATTATGGAAAGATATTACAAAAGCAGTATCACTATTTTTGGAAAATAGGAAATATGTAGTAAAGTTTCAGAAAGCGAAAAACGGATTTCCCCAGGGATCGAAATTATTCCCAATCCTATTTAATATATTTCTACATGACATGGCGACATTCAAAGAGCAGCCAAATGCAAACATGTTACAATTCGCTATTATCCGCGAATTGTAGTCACCCAGAACTTATCAATTAGCATCGCGATAGATGTCATGAAAAAATTCGTGGGCGTGATCGCTACCCCATTTTTCATATAATGGACGTCCTATGTTTTGATACATGTGGCATAAAACAAAATTTGAACCTTTTAATTTTGATTGTCACCTTATAACTCGTAAATGCAATTTGCACAATACTTGCGGGACCTGAAAATCACCCACCCATTAAGCTCTTGACTCACTTTTACCTAGTATTTGCCTACGGCACGGACAAGCCCTACAATCGCAATCGACTCCCTTTTTGAGTAATTTCTCAAATAGCAGTCAAGGCCGATGACCTGTCTACTAGAGTCTTATCAGTTGTTTAATCTGCGCTTGAACTGCTTTGATCTGATTTGAACTGATTTGATGTAATTTGATCAGACTCGTTCTGATTTGATCTGATTAGAACCGATTTGATTTGATTTGATTTGAACATATGTGATCTCATTTGATCTGATGTGAACTGACTTGATCTGATTTGAACGGATTTGACCTGATTTGATCTGATTTGATTTGTTCTGATTTCATCTGATTTGAACTGATTTGATTTGATCTGATTTTATTTGATTTCATCTGAGTTGAACTGATGTTTGTTCGCTCTTGTTTGAACTGATTTGATCTAACTTGAACTGATTTAATCTAAGTTGTTCTGATTTGATTCATGTTATGATTTGAACAGACTTTAAACTGATTTGATCTGATTTGAAATGATTTGAACTAATCTGAAGTGTTTTGGTATGATATGATATGATATGATTTGTTATGATTTGAT
>WYDF02293383.1:0-16104 GCA_009867245.2 Adranes taylori | reverse complement strand
CTAAGACCTTATTTTAAACATTCAATATATATATATATATATATATATATATATATATTATTTCACACGTGAGTACATACTATTATCTTTCACTTAGGCTATATGCACATGTATGGCATATAAAGGATAAAAAGACTATGGCTTATAGATCTTTCATACCCATACGTCACCTTTATTGTATATAAAATGGTTTATGGCTTGGTGCAAGACCTACTAACGTAAGAAACTGGAATGAGTTAATCATTGAATTGTAGTAAAAATAATTGATCAAATATCCCTAAACCTAAAAAATTTCTATGTTTGAATCATGTATGTTGCATTAAAAAGTCCACAGTTGATGTTGCTATACTATTAGGATTTAATACTGTTATAAAAGAATATTGTTTTAATAAAATAAATAACGTCAAATCATTTAAGAAGATTTTCAAAATATTTACTTCTTTGTTACTGCCAGTCCCAGATGGACGTAACGTGCTAATTATGAAAGTAATTTGTAATTATATTTGGTTTTGCCAAACGTATTTTAATAAAAATATTTTGAAATACTTGTTTAGAAAGTAACTAAAACGTGTTTTAAGAACTTTATAAAAGTAATTGTTCCAGCATTGCTGTAACATATTTGAAAGAGGAACAAATCGGTACATATTATAAATGTACATGTTTTAAGTAATTATTTATTGACGATATTTGTGCGACTAACCAATACAAGTAAATAATGCTTTCACTTATCTAATTTAATATTGTCTAACACTGTAAAAAAACACTAGGCACGTAATTGAAAGTAAAAACTTAATTATTAAGTAAAATATAATTTCATTCTTAATTTTTATTCGATATCCATTTTATAATATAGTTAACCCATTGCTAATTAAGCAGAATTGTAGTAGTTGACATGCTATAGTTATCTACATTCGAATCATGCATATTTAATTCATTGTTTATAAAAATAAATGTATGCATTAATTTAATAGTTTCAGGGGGAGGGCATATATTGTAACGTGGAGAATGTCTACGTTCCTGTTAAGTTTGAGATTAGAAAGATTGAACATGCAATATTTATAAAAGATACAAGAAATTCAGGACACATAGACCTTGTGAAGAAGAGTTGTATGCTAGTGGAAAGTCCAACAAGTAGTAATTAACATTTAGAGAATAATTCAAGCTTTTGTTGTGAAGTAAAATATAGCGTTAATACATTTTAAAAACATCATAATTAGTTCAGAATTACAGTATAGAAATAGATTTAGTTCTGACAGAAATAGAGTGTTTCCGAGGGGTTTAGCGATCAAATTATCGGAAGAAATGAATATTTAGGAGGTGTGGCTTAAAGAAAGTCAGGGGCGTTGTAATAACAGTAAGCTAAGTGCACTAGGTCAGTGTGTAAGTGACCAAATTAATTTAGCTGGTAATTGAGTGATAATACATGAATGTCCGCTGTGTGGGGTTTATTTGTATAGGTACCAGAAGCACAACTGATTTGATTGACCTCAATCACGATAAAAGGTAATTAACCTGACAGCAGTATAGATACTTAAGTGGAATACATAGACTAACTGTATTTTACGGGAATAGCAAAAATTCTAGAATGTGTTAATTATGTACAAATTAATCATGACGAAAAATATGCATATCGGTATGTGGAAGGGGATCAGTAGGTATAAAAACGATGCCCAGTTCTAGTAGAGGTATAGTAATTTTGGGCGTCCGCCGAACATCGTAATGTTCAATTAAGTAGCGAAATAATAATCCAGAATAAAATAATATTAGAATAATAACTAAATAAAAAATAAAGGTGTCTAATTAAAGTGTGATCATAAACTTATTAAGTATGTTATTATGCATTCGTCTAATTAGAATTAAAATTTTGGGGAATAATTCAGATAAATTATCTTCAATATAATTTTGATGAATGAAGTAAAGTCGAGTGTAATTAGTAACAAGTTTGTTGATCAAGGTAAAGCCAAAAGAAATACAAATAAATAATTAAGATAATGGTGCTTTATTCCAAAATAATAAATAAATAGTATGTGTACAGCGGCAAAATCTGTAAATACTTAGTTTAACATTTATTTGATAGACCTAAACGAATCATAAAGTCACTTTTATTAAGTATGTTATTGTGCATTCCTCTAATGTATTTTATTTTATTAATTCCGAAGCGTTGATTACATTATTTTACGTATGGGAATAAATGAGCATGTCACTGGATTGCATGTAAACATATTTAACGACCAATACAATTTAATTAAATTTAATAACTCTTTCATTTCTGCTGCCTGGATCATTAAGGCGTACGATTATCGTTAAGGGTTGAGATTAGATCTTTCCGCATCAATTATTCAATTAAGAACTTTCCTAGAAGTAGCTAAACTAAAGTGCTATCTTATAAAATAATGATGGAGTCAGGTACCTATAATTGTGAGCAGGGGATTGCTACGGTAACCTATATAAAACCCGTCACCTATGTCACGTCGGAGAGAACAACCCGCTGACGTAAAACATTACGTGACACTATTTTTAAAATAGGTACATATAGTTACGTAAATTGTTTTTCTAAGGCATGCGAGGGCTGCTGTTAAAATGTCGGGATAGAAGAAGACAAAAACATCTAGAAATAAAATAATACTTAATTGCGTTTCAAAATAGTCCCTTTCACACTATATACATGTTTTCATGCGAATAAACCAATCATCAAATAATTTTTTCCACTCAGAAGATGGTACACTTGAAATCTCATTTTGAAACGCTTCTACTGCAGATGAAAATCGTTTGCCAAGTAGTCGATTTTTTATTTTTGGGAAAGTAAAGAAGTCGTTAGGACTTAAATCAGTATTATATGGAGGATGCGACAACAATTCTACCTTTTGACTGCTCAAATAGTTTACTGTTTGTTGCGCAGTATGGGAACTGGCATTGTCATTGTGGCAGAATGATGCGTCGCGTCCGTTTTGTTTTTCGCAATTCACTGATAACTTGTGGTAAACAAATGGATGTGTACCATTCTGCATTAAAAGTTCTACGATCTTCAAGTGGAACAGTTGCGACATGCCCAGTGTTTGAGACAAAACAAGCTACCATTTTATTAGAAACACTGTGGCAGCGGGTGACTTTTGTGGGTTTTATTTCATCTTCAAACACCCAAACAATTGACTGCTGTTTCGTTTCTGGTTCATAAGCATAGATCCAACTTTCGTCACTTAGTAATATAGTAGATCAAATTTGATCCTCCTGAGTCGAATTGTTTAAGCATTTTTTTCTGAGCTTCAGTTAAATTATAGGGGTTCCAACGGGAACATAGTTTTTTAACACCCTAATGATGTAAAATTTCATTAATTTGTTTCATATCTAAGTCTAAGTGTGAAACAATTTCTCTATACGTAACAGGACGATCTGATATTATCATATTTCGTACAGCATCAATGTTTTCAGCAGTTTTCGATGTTATTGGTCGATCTTCACGAAATTCATCACTAATATAACCGCGGCCAAATTTACACTCTTAGTACCATCGAAAGACAGTTGTTTTCAAGGCTATTTTCAAATCTTCGATGCACTCCTTTTCACTTTTTTTAAACGAAAATAAAATAAAATCACTGCTCGAAAATGTTCTCTATTTAAATCCATTTTTATTGAATTCTAAATAACTTTGAAAATTGGCAGTAACGAAATGATATATTTACAATCTGCCACTTTTGTTTGACAACTGACAGATCAAACTTCATGACGCTTTATAGGTTAATAATTGCTTAAGTGCAGTGTTGCCACATCGCAAAATTTTAACAGCATCCCTCGTAAAAGTACGTTTTATGAAAAAAGTTAAAAACTAAAAATTTAAAACGTAACTAAACATCTTAGAAAAACGATAATTGATTCATCTGCTATTTGGATATCAATGCTTGTTTTTATCTATTTATACATTGACATCTATTTATCTAAAGACCGCAATAAATTTAATGCAATAGCATAACAATAATTTTTGCACAGGTGAAACAAAACGCTTTGCCGCATTGCTGCCTAACAGTCTAGTAAACTGTTAGGCTAATATATTATTAAATTTGCTAAAAATTCCAACTTATTTAATGTAAAGGCGTACAGCAGAAGCCTTTGCCTTGCAACCACAGCTGTGCATTTGTTCCATGTTTGATTGTGATATGTTTAGAACCAGATTCAAATGCTGGTTATGTTCGCAATTGCCGCACTGGGTAGCGACATGTTAGTAAAACTCACGTTTGTGCCAAACCAGGTTTAACCCATCTGAATAAAAACCCTGATACGACATTGTGGTAAGACCACCAAAACAGTGATTAAATCCTCGGATAATGCAGATTCTAGCTGCGCATGAAACCGCACAGGAACCATAACACATCCTGATTTTAAATGCAGCGCGGATAGCAAAAATACACAAACACACGCCCAGGCGTCAAACGAATAAAATAGTTCTAATAGTACAAGCAAAACTTGTAGATCAATTGGACAGTAACAACATTAACAAAAGGAATATTAACCTCATAAAAAACATGTATTACAACCAAACAGCTATAGTAGGAATAGATGAAGATAAAACCAATGTAGTTGCGATACAGAAAAGCGCCAGACAGGGCTGTGTGTTGTCACAGCAGCTTTTCAATATAAACTATCAAGTTATATTCTAAAAAGTTCTATGGAATACAAGTGATTGAATAGAAGTGAAGTGAATATAAGGATTGCGGATGATATTGCTATTTTAGGGAAAATCACAGATGACCTACAAAATGTGGTAGAAACTGGCATAGAAAGTCACGCAATGAGATTAAAAATTAATATGAAAAAAAAACAAAATGCATAGCCGTATCAAAATAGCAAATATTCAACATTAGTATTACACTCGAAGGGAAGGAAGTAGAACGAGTTAACAAATATAAAAACCTGGGTGCTACAATCATCTCACAATTATTCTCACAAGTATATAGCTAGTTCCGTTACGTAAAATATGTATGGTACTAGGCAAATGAGTGCAATAATTATTGCAATCATCTGGACTAGCATAGGGTAGACATTGTATGCATAGACATTGTAACTAGATTTATGGGAAGAATTTAAGTTCATGCCGGTAATGAAGAAAATACATACAAAAGATGATTTGAGAATTACGTGAAATGATTATAAAAATATAGTAGTACAAAATCATCGTATCAACTAATAATGTTTTTGTTAAAAATATAGACATCTAATTAAAGTCAGTAAAGCATGTTTCAATTTACAACCTAAGATGTTATGGGCCCAGTCTCATCGAAGAAAAGAAGTGTTTAAGTCTAACAATATACTATACCAGAAAAAAATGGCCAGTTACAATGTAATAAATTTACCTCAGTTGAATGGTATAAATTTCAACAGTTGGAAATTTCGTTTGATGATGTTATTAGATGAAAAGCAAGTAAAAATAATCATAGAAAAGGATATTGATGAAATCAAAGGAACAAGAAACCTAGTTACGTAGAAAGTAATAAATATAAACTATGTGCAATCGGAAGAAAATGTAGCTGATATGTTTAGATGGAAGCAGGAGTAATGTAAGCGATTTAAGTATTTTGTTAAGTATTTTGTTGCAACAAAATACACATCTCACAAGGATGAAGAAATTTAAATAAGGATCGAAATAGCTAGGAATTTGAAAAACATCGTACTAGGGCACTTACTTTGAAATGAAAAGTACGCATTATTTCATAACATCATGTAAGGAATAATCGATGGAAGTAAAAGGGTTGTAAGAAAAAAGAAAGTCGTGGCTGAGAAATGGTCGAGAGTGGACCAATATGATTGTAGAACAACTAATCCATGTAGTGAGAGATAGAGAAGCATTCAAATGTGTGGTCGTCAACTTTTGTTAGAAGGCAGCATGTGAAGAAGAAGAAGAAGAACTAACATAAACAAAACGCAATATTTCGCGATAGGGTACCAACTTACAAGAAGTTAGTGCTACATAATAGAACTGGCAGTCTTCAGCTAACGGTGGACTTTGAGAAATTGTACCAGTGAAATATAATAGTCGAACAAATAAGCAATGCTAATTTAGCCGTTATGACGTCAAAAAAAGTACATCCGACAAAGATGCTTGAACAGACACTTGAAACAGACGCTTGAACAACAGTGTAAAATAAATTTGAATTAAATAAAGGCTTGCGTAGAAGTTGATATAAAAGAAAACCAAATCACAATAATTTGCACAACTAAAGATGCGATGATTGATGAATTTACGAAAAAGAATATATCTGATAACATTCAAAAGCAACTATGGGTTAGATTTGAAAAAAAACACAACGATTATGGTATTTAGCAATTTAGCACACAAGACAACTCTAATATAAGTTATCAACTTTTACAAAGACCTGGAAAAATAATTTGAAAGCTACATAAAAAAGAAAAGAAAATTGAATTAGTCAGGAATGGAAAATTAGATAAAACAATCAAATATTTTCAAGTATCCGACGCACTGTGCAAATAGCCGCTCTTGAGTTACTTTTGGGGAATTTCTAACAGGAGAGATGCTCTTCGCAAAGCAGAGTGCCGTCAGTATTTTAATTTACAAACCCACTAATTCGCCAACTCATGAAAAGTAAGAAGATCAATGACGTTGAATAAAAACTAGTGAAGAAACAGATATATAAGTAAAGAAACATACAAAAGAAGCTAAGATTAAAAAATATCTTTAGTAGGAGAAGAGCAACATATACGTAATGGTGTCTGAAGGTGAGCTTTGTATATTAACATTCAACTAATAATGCGTTGCTGAGAAGTCGAAGAGACTGAGCGTGGATGCCAAAAAGACGGACAATTCGAAGAAGATACCGAGCACAAAATAAGCATTTGGAGGTCTCGATAAAAATTCAAATAGGTTCAAATGGATTTGTTTAAGGACTTTCTCTGCCAGTATGAGAAAGAAAGAGAAGCGGATGTCATGGATGAACTATATCCAAATGTAAATTGTAACATGTGACTCTGAATAAATGTAATAAATAAACTGCGACACCGCGGCACTAGTAAGAAGATTTAATGTAAATATAATCAAAATATATGTAGGCGCTTACGTATTACGCAGTAATTAAAACTACACTAGGAACCACATAGAGATGGATATAGTTATTGTTCGCTGTTGGCTTACGTGCACACACATTAACAGCTGTAATGTGTACACACTAGCACACACAGCCCTAGCACACACATTAACAGTTGTAATGTGTGTGCTAGGGAACGCATGGAATATTGCTGTCCGTCCATGAATAGGACATACTGTGTGTAACAGCGTCCGCTAGTAACTGGTATATCTATTGGCTTGTCGTCGTGCGTCTGCTATGCCTGCACTCTATTCAGCGAGAACCGTAGCACATAACAATTAATGTGTTAGTGACTACAGACCCGTAGTCACTCACACACTGCATACAGTACAGACCCGACTATACATACAGACCCGTTTAATAGAACAAAGATTTTGTGGAGGCTCACCCCTATAAATACAGCCCTTTTGTATAGATTATTTTAGTTCATTTCATGAACTCGAAGCGGCAGCAGCAGCAGCCAGTAAACTGGCGACCACCCAAGTCAAGATGTAAGCAGCAGTGACAAACAGCGACCACTTCCAGATAAGTAAGCGTTTGGTGAGCATTTTTATATATTGTACACTATTTTATTGCATGTATTTATAATAGTTTTGTTTTCTCTTTCCACCTTACCTGTGTCCTATACCGCTTGAGTGTATGTTTCTATCCACTGAACGTAGTTACACTCGTTCAGCGAACTTAATGTCAGTGAACGTCTTGGTGTTAAGTAAACTATAGTGGTTTCTTTTTGTACACATTGCAGTGCTGAAGTGTATATTTCTAACCAATGAACGCCCAATAGTTACAGTCTCTCAGCGAACTAAACGCCATTGATCGCCCTGGTGTTAAGTGAACTATAGTAGTTCATAGAACTCCTTGCCATTATCATTATCCACTTTTACATGCTTCCCGCATAATTGATGTTTTGTTATCATATCACTCCGCGCTTTACATGCACCGCTTATGTATTTATTGATTGCTTTATTATTTTAACTTATTATTCGCTAATTGCCGTTAATTCCATAAACTGGACTGAAAAGAAAAGGACGGTTCCTGTTAGGAAAAGTTTGTCAACAATTATCCGGCATCACGGCTACTTTTTTAGAGTATAGTAGAGTCTCAATAATTCGAGCTGAATGGGACCGGGCCTACCTCGAACTATTGAAAGCTCGAATTATAGAAATCATATAATTTAATAAATAAATAAATGCAAATAAAGCAATTTTTAAATTTCAGTGTAGTATATTTAAATGAAAAATTTTACTTACATATTATGACTGTTTGTTCTAGATTGAATCGTTTATCCGAAATTTATCGCCCTATACGTAACCGGCAGTGGAAATGTCGAGACATAAGTTTAATTTTGTTGTTATCTTGCAATTTGTTGAAGTATTTGATGCGGCAAGACGTGCTAATCTTTCTTTGCTTTTTTTGTGACGTGGAGCACTTTTCTCTTCGCTTGACGCGAGTGTTTTAGATGGTAGCATTTTGAAATTAAGGCCAGTTTTACCGTAATTCGTTTCATAATTCGTTAAAGCCATTTTTCACGACTTCCTGCAATTTCTTGTGAAATTATACGACAGCTTCAAAATCAGCAGATAGATTCTCTCTACAGATCTCTAGTTGCCGGATACCATATCCTTTTTTATACTTGTCAAACCAACCTACACTAGCAGTGGAGTTTTTATCACCCTCTTCAAATTCTTTTCGAAACAGCAAAGCGTTTTCTTGAAACGGATTTTTTTCACTAACTCGGATTTATGGAAAACTCGAATTATCTGAACTCTACTCTACTCCGAAATCTATCTTTCTAGGTTAGCCTCAATTTTATTAGTCTAGTCTATAGACTAGAATATTTTTAGTTTAGTGACTCTGTAATAAAGCCATAAAGAAACTACCGTATATGGTAACCAAATCGGGTGACAAAACTTTATCCAAATGAAAATAACCTATTTAGCTAAATCTATTAACCTGGTAAGCTAATTGGACACCAAAGAGCTTCTCCAACTAGAATCAATTTAAATGGTTTCAAATAGAAGATCAAACACTTCGAAATGAATTGGCTAGAAGAAATTGACATCCTTTCAGGCAGATGATCTCTGCAGGCTCAATATGACTATTGATGTAGATACAATGACCATGTCTACTTATGAGGTAATATACTACCATCAACTGTTTACTCTTAGTTGGAAAAAGATGAATGGGAAAAGAGCTACAATTAAAACTACAAACAGGATTGCAGATAGATGTCAATATTGTTGACCAAGGATTGCATAACTTGCTTCGATAACTTATAACATGTTCCGCACTTACTCGCCCAGATAAACAGAAATCAAAGCGAGATAAATCTTGAGATAATAAAAGGACTTAACCAACACGGTTACTTAGCAAAATACCAAAATAGGATTGGATAAATGAAAATAGCAGTTTGCTGAGGCGATGATGTTGAGCATAGGGTCCTTAAATGTGAGTCTCTTGTCGAAAATTTAATATCAATGATCTTTGATGGATTACTTAAGACACTTAGTAGATTATTAATTATAGAATATAGTGATTTAATTTAATTAGCGGTTTTGTAATGACTTTCGATATGTCTCGTCGAATTCAACGAAGTCAGCGTTATAATGAAGTTTTATAACATATTAAACATAAGATGTTATATAAATTATTAATTAGCCTACTTTTAATAAATATTTTGGTCAATTTAATCTTCTAACGGAATATTTTAATAAAATGTCTTGTAATATAATATTTGGCATTAATTTAAATTTATTCTAATATACAGAACATCATATATGATTTGCAAATGACTTTTGGAAGAAACGTGTACGAAAGCATTTTATTTACATTTAAAGATACAGTTAATGGAACTTTATAGGGGACGGGGCTAAATGAACTCTAACCTCCAGCACATACATAATTATATGTCATAATTAATAATATAAACAGAATTTGAGTTAGGCTGAGTTCTTATCACAATAGATTTAGAATTTTATTAACAATTGAAATAGAGTATTAAGAAAACTGTCTAAATATATAAGAATGTAGATGGTGTTATTATATAAATTGATGTGTTAATTTCTTCGAAAACTGCTTATTGACGTGTTACGATATACAAATTGCTTAAAAAATCTAGGTAAGTGTAGATGTGCGCATTTCTGGCATTTGCTGGAGCCTTCGTCAATACCCTCTACTTCGAAAATTGCATCACTACACCGGCTTACGAGGCCAGCGTTTAACAACAGCATTACCACCTACACTGTTTAAACAACTTGAAAATTTTCTATATAATGTGCATTTGTAGCATTGAATGCCTACGTTATTATACGATATTTGATCTTTAAATGTAGTTTAAGAAGCTACTAACGGTGAGACAATTTATGAAGATGGACAAAAATCCAAACAATTAGGTATTTATGTTTTAGGGCTCATAACCTTAATCAACTCACAATTTCCATCCCTTTATTAAATCATCACTAGTACTAGTTATTTGCACTGTTCCATACGTTGAAACAAGTGTAGATGTTACTATTGCTTTTACGCAGCATATTCGATTGGTTGAAAATTGATGTATTAATTTCTTCGAAAACTGCTTACAGACGTGTTTACAATATTCAAATTACTTAAACATCTAGGTAAGGGTAGATGCGCGCATTTCTGGAATTTGGTGGAACCTTTGTCAATACCCTTTGCTTCGCAAATTGCATCACTACACCGCCTTGTGAGGCAAGAGTTTAATCCACCTAGCGTTACCACCTAGACTGTTTAAACAACTTGAAAATTTTCTATATAATGTGCATTTGTAGCATTGAATGCCTACCTTATTATACGATATTTGTGGGCGAAGCCGTTAGCAGCGCAGGCAGGCTTGACATAGTAGAGAATGGCTCCAACTGCACAGGAATTTATCCATTCAATCCTGAAATCTTTGTTGACATTGATTTGTTACCATCATAGATGAGAGAGCTTGCGCAAGAAGTTCTTTCTAAAGTGAAATATTCCCAATTAGCATTCCGAAGCCTTCAGCCTATATACTTCATCACTAGTGCCTTCGACTAGTCGCCCATTGTCTGAAACGGAACCAAAAAAAAAAACACGCTTGTAACACGGGCTTAAAAAATCCAAGAGCGAGATTTCAGCATCTTCTGCATATAAAAAAGATGTAGAAGACAGACAGAAAAGTAAAAGCAATAAAGAGCACAAAGCTAAAAAACGAAAAGTTAAAGGCCCTAAAAGACGCTAAAGGCAAAGAAAAATATTCAAAGTTTCAGCAAAGAAGATCGAGGAAAAGAGATTGAATGCATCATATGTGGAGAAACTTTTGAAGAAGACTAGACTCAGTGCTATGAATGAAAAGACTGGGGATATGAAGAATGTTTTTATATCGATTCTTCAGAAATTCATTATTATTGTGATGTTTGTAAGACCAAGAAACGACTGGGCCACAATTAATTATTATGTCCGGAGCTAGCCGCCCTCTTTTGTGTCCTCAAAAATTAAGGCCAAAGTATTTTTCAAATATTTCGTTAAAATAAGTTTAAATTACTATGATTGAATAAGTTCCTAGTTTGATTTTAAGATGAAAATAAAAACAGAAAATTTATTTACTGTATTATTATTTGCAATTCATTTTAGTGTCCGGGGCTACCCGACCTTTCCCTAATCCTCTTTCAAGATAAAATTACAAAATATGAATATCGATTATTTTCCGTTTTGTCTTCATTTAATATTATTCTATTTTTGCGGAACCAGGACTTCACTATCTCCTCTGGCATTATTTCGTCTAATTCAGTTTTGTTTTTAGCCAGTACAGTTATAGTTGTATCGTCTGCATATAAGGTTACGTGGTGAGTTAGATGAGCTGGATCATTAATGAAGATTATAAAAAAGACCGGACCAACGATCGATCCTTGCGGAACACCGCGTTCTACGTCTTCTAAGGAACTAGTTTTTCCGTGGGTATATACTGCTTGTTTCCGATTATGTAGGTATTATTGTAGAAGTAGCAGTGCGATACCGCGACAGCGGTAATACTCCAATTTCTCAAGAAACAGACGATGTGACATCAGGTCAAATGCTTTGCTTAGATCGCAGAGAGTAGAGCTTTATTATCTGTAGAGCATTGTCTCCTTTCGTGCATCGGGAACATCTTTGCAACTTTGAGCGTTTTGGGAAATATACCACTGCAGATGCATTCGTTAAATATTATTGCAAGAATAGGTGAAATTGTTTCACTAACTGCCTTTAGTATTTTGGTGCTCACCCGATAAATGTCTTTGGTAGGCTTGTTGTTTAGGCCTTTGATTATCTGCATTATTTCTTCTCTGCATGTCGGTGCATGTTTAGGGACGAGACGTTGGTAGGCACTTTTTGTACTGTGTTACAGCTTCTTTCGTAATCTGGCGAATCCGGTAGTAAATCTCTCCTACTGTTGTAAAGAAAATGTTGATTTTATCGCATGTCGCAGTGGATACATTCAGCTTAGTCATTTTGACCATTTCTTGGTTGTTGTCCAAATAATTTCTTGCTTGTTGTTCGAGGAGTTAATCCTGTACATGTTGTTCTCTGTTTTGTTTTCTTATTCTTTAGTGGAAAAGATGCGTGGAAATGTTTCAGGAAGATACGATGGAATTCTTCGTACATTTCTTTTGGGTCGGTTGCTAGGTACACTTATGCCCAATCTTCTTCTAGAAGTTGTTTGGCAAATAGTTCATACTTTTCTCTATTGTATACTCTTTGTCTAATTATGGATGAGTTACTTTTTTTAGTGGGTATTGTCATTGTTTATGGATAATGGTCATTGATTTGTAATTTTAGTACTCTTGCTACACTGTACTCTTCATTATTTATAAAAATGTTGTCGATACATGTTTGGCGATTGTTATGGTGACGCGTTGGTTTATGTATTGTTTGTTGGAGATCAAAACCATCATAAGTTGATTCAACTCGGAGCTGTGTTTGGATGGGGTAAGCAGATCTACATTTAATTCTCCTGCGACTATAAAAGTGGTAGTATTGCTGTAGTTATGTATAACTTGCAATAGGGATGCTTCTAACATGTGCGGACACACATCCATATTCCATTCGGAGAGCACAAATTACAATGGCTTGGTTCGGGTAATGTACGTCAGCAAATTCATAATCTATTTGAGTTGACACGGTCGTAATTTCTTCTGCAGATAGTGAACGAACTGTATCGATGCTTACTCCTCCGTGTCGTCGTTTCTTCTCACAAGACACACTCTAGTAGTATATCCATATAGATTATGCAATGTAGAGTTTGATGGTGTCAACCATAAAGAATGACACACAATGATGTAAACAGTGATAAACAGTGACACAGATAACAATTGTTTTTTGTCGTGTTGTAAGATGTTTAGCACGTGGCTTTTGTTTATGATTGCTTGTCTGTTTATATTTAGAACTTTGAAGATCGATTGTTGCTTCGGCTTGGTCGAGTCAGCAGGTTCGTAGTCGGAAGTTAAGATTTTATTTATGTTTCTGGCAGCAACCTGTGACATATTGTGTTAGGAATATCTTGCAGACACTTCTTATTGGTGTTTTTGGTGGTGCGGGGCCTGGTTCTCTCCTTGACTGGTCGTGGGATGCCTTGTTATTTGACTGCTCTTATCCACATTTTTTTGCGATATGTGAGGAAAGGTCTTCGTTGAAAATTTTGGCCAAATTTTGGTTTTTATTATTATTACTTGGGTTATAATCAGTGTTTTAAAATTTGTTTCTTCCTAAGACTTGACCGATTGACTTCTTAAACTGTTCATTCCATTGCTTATTTCTTGGTGTTTGGTAACACTTCTTGGTCTTATTGTGTCTGTTTTCGGTATTATAGGATACTCCTATTTTATATGTACCATTATCTCGTAATTGGTGGTCTTGAATACATACTCAATTATAGGCTTGATTTTCGTAGAATCTAGTTTTGTATCCTATTTTCGGGATTGCAAGCTTTATGATGTTGTTGACAGCAATAAAGTTACTTAATTGTGTTAAGCAGTGAATCGCAGTCCAGTAAGTGGGTTTTCGATGAGAGTATCTTTTTGTGACTAAATAAAAAATGTATCGGCCAGTTTCAGTGCCTTGCAGGATCTCTAAGTCTTCAGCGACCGAGTGTGCAATGGAACTTCATTATTGCCTGTTTTTGATGTGTCATTGCTGTCTTCATTTTCTGGCAGCAAATCTGTGCATTGTTCTATGCCACATCGTTGCGTTTGGGCATCTTTGTTTAACAAGGTACATTTATATGTACTGGTTTCATTTGATTGTGCCTCATTGTCGCTATGCATGATTACTGTTGTTTGTACCTCCGTTGTTTTATGATGTAGTGGTTCCGTTTGAGTCCTGCAGTGTTCTTGTACAGTTGTAAAATATTGCGCAGCGCATTCTAAGATTTGTTTCCCACATTTTGTACTTACGTTGGGTTTCAATATCAACAGTGGAACATGACTTGCTCATAGTCCGGGGTCTACTACTGAGTTCTCTGATTTTTGCATGGGCTTCTTGTAATTGCATTCTTAGGTTTCCAATTTCGTGCATTAATCCTTCTTTCATTTTGATGGATTTGTTCATTGTCGAGTTCATATGTACATTTTTTTTTGTCCAATGCCGCAGTTAGTGCAGATATTTCATTATCTTGAACAGCAATCATTTGTATTATAATATCCATCACCAGCTCGTCAGTATCTGTTCGGCAGCAGGTTACAATGTTTCTTTTTATTGCGTTGATTGTTTTCTTTTCTTGACAGCTACGATGGTAAAGTTTGATAGAATCCATGGTTTTTGTTTGCACAGCACCCACAACTTGTTTTTGTTACAGGTAGTGGTTGCTCATGATTGAGGAGCCAGATTACTAGAATTTGATTTCCTATATTTATTTATTCCGCAACTGTGTTAGTCAGTTTTTTAAATTGAGAAAATCAGATTATTCTTTCCGATATATGCGGAATTGTACAATTTAATAGGTCTTGTATTTGAATGGAAATATAAGTTACATTCAGTGGTTTGTGATAATGCTTCAATTTCATCTCTATTTAATCTTTCAAATATCTCTTTCTTTATGATTCTTTACATTATTTTAAAGCAAACTATTTTATAATAAATAAAATATAAAAGCCACGCTCAACAATTGAATTTAAAATATTTAAATGTTGGTTGTAAACTAATATGCTTCGTAATGCATGTAATATCAATTTTTTATGATTCAACTATTTTATTTTAAAACACACATAAATCCAGTTAATTATATATTTCATCATTTCATATTTTATAATTAATATTGTTATTTCGTATGGTTTCCCACAAAGTTCTTTTAACAATTTCAAATATAGTTAAATAAAAGTAATAAACTATAGCAAATCATATGCAAAATAAATCTTCTCATAAGATCTGTAGGTTTCTAAAGAATTAGTATTTGTGAAAATACATATATATTTTGCACATATTATTAAGAAACTATGTAATAATTAACGTTTCATATGAGAGAAATAAATTTGTTGTCTTATTGTATATAAAGTTTAAATAACCAAATATTCTGTGAGTAATTTTATAATAATTTACATCTCAATCATATTTGACAGGATTATCAAGTTCCGAAACTAATTTAGTAAACTTTATTATTAAAACAAATTAAAATTGGATAAATACAAGATGCAAGGAAATTAGATTTATTGGAGAGTATGATTTCCATGAATAAAAGCATTGGAGTAACACAAATATAAAAAAAAACATGGAGTAATTCAAAACAACAAATTTATTAAGGTGAAGAGGGGTAAAACCGACACAGAAATTGTAAAGTTTACTTTAAACTTTTTCTATCTATTACACTAAAACCTAATAAGCTAAGTGTTTTTATTTAGCGCATGGTTTATTCTTAAAGTTGCATTAATTTGGATTAAAAATATCTTCCGAAACTTATGAATTTCTTAATAAATTACAAACAGCGCACCTACCTGTTTAAAAATTATTAAATCTTATTTCCTTATATTATGGGGCAAAAGCGGAATTATTATTAGTAATA
>WYDF02293372.1:0-16106 GCA_009867245.2 Adranes taylori | reverse complement strand
CTTCGTTAATACAAAATTTACCTTAATTTATTGTATACCATAAAATTCCTGATAATTTTATGAAGAGATTGAGGTACTATGATCATCGTACGTTTATTGTTAAGAAAATAAAACATTATTTTGATTTCCTATTATTATTTGTGTTGAACAAGCAGCCATGTTTTCTTTCATATGTACATGCATATAATGTTAATTAATAGGTGAGACAGCGTATGCAACGTATAGGAATTTAAAAATGATGACAATAACTGTCAAATACGTAATTATAGGCGCTTTTGACATTATAAATGATAAAAATATGAAACTTTTATAATTTTTACACTTTAAAAATACACGTACGATAATGATCCGTACCTCAATTTCTTCCTAAAATTATGAAAAATGCAAATGCAATACTATAAATTAAGTTAAATTTTGTATTAACGAAGCAGGTTTAAAACACCATCACGCAGGATAGCTTGTAAAAGGTAAAATATTAGTGACGTAAGAATATATAGGGTTTCTTTTATATAGGCTGCTTTCCGAATTATGTACTAGAACTGCTAAAACTTATATTACATGCAAAAATAAACGTACTTTTGAGACCCTCATGAAATTACTCATACGTATCAATACACCTTTTATAACTTACTGCTGTAGCCTTATTTACTTTTATTATACTATTATTACTTATACACACACACTTGATTTATTTAGTATATAGTAAAACCTCTGATTTTAAATATATGAAAGGTGTCCACAAATTTTTTAATACTAAAGTTGTCTTTGTATTAAAAATAGTCGAAGTATCTTTTTTTCTATAGTAGAAGTACAAAATATTGTGCCATTGTAAAAAGTACCTCTCTCATAAAAAGAAATGTTACAATGTTGTCATATCTATAACAACCAGTGTTAACAATGCAAGTATTTTAATGATTATTGTAATAATAATTAAGGTATTAGTTACATATTGCAAAAATATATTTGTATTATTATGAAGCTATCAAAACACAATATAAACAAATATTAAACTTTAAAGTTACACAGAACTTGTGTTTCGAAATATTCTAAGAAAATTTAGCATTATTGGGGCGTGCTTAGACAGCAGTAAATAAGCGTCGAAGAAATGAATTAATACTCATTTGTGGATCCAAATGTTAGTATATTGTGGTTTTTCTGTTTAAGACCTGTTGGACTTAACGCTGGTTTATAAAGCTTCCTAGTCCATGTGTCTAGTTAAATATTTTCAATCTTGTGATTATAATTATATTTAAATAAATTTTATAACTTAATGATTTCTCATCATTCTTATATACTGTCATAATACAATATTAATTTTCTATTAATATCTAATATAATATTAATCAATGTTGACAAATAATAACATTATTTATTAACATTCACACATTTTTACTTGTTAAATTCATTTTATTTCTGTTGATTTTATATTCTTTAATAATCTTCTTTTATTCAAATTACTTTATTTCAATATAAATTTCATTACTATATATTTTAAGCATTTCTTAATCTATATGTTTTAAGCATGAAAGAACTATGTTCCAAAAATTTTTGGTCTGAGCTCCAATAGTTCAAACATAAACAAATCGAAGTTATTTCTTTCTTTAGCCACTTGTTCATTCTCTTTCCGTTTAACAATGCACATCTAGAATAACAATACGAATCGCGTGCTCTTTTTATGTATAGTTCTCTAATTATATTTTAAATATAACATTTTTTTAAATATATGCTCTTTTGCAAAATAAAAAATCTCAATCAATTTCATGTTATTGAATAATATAATTGTTATCACAGATGGCGCCAGTTTAATCTAAAATAAGCAATAACATTGACGACAACTAAAATTAATTGTTTGCTAATCAATAAATAAATAATAAAGAACAATATATCAAAAATTAATAGATTCTTTGAATCTATACATCAATGGATTTAATTATATTAAATATGTATAGTATAAAAAACATTAAATAGGTCTTTCAAATAGATAAATAGATCTACCTATCAGTTTCATAATTATTATAATAATCAGGATGGCCGGGACATGGCATGACATTGTCATAAAATTCGTTCCAATTAAGGTCATCGTTATTCTTGTTCATGCATTAAAAATGTTATTGATATTGATCACATCGATCTGTTCAGCTTTTTTCGGTATTGACATATTGGGCAAATCGCGAATTTTAATTTCTTTTTTGAACAGTTGGCCCACGTTGCGGCCAATTAGCTGTAAAAGAAAATGTAATTATATACCTCAAATAATACTTCCTATTATTTCAGATATTTCGTAGTAGATAGTAGAGTAAGGACTCACATCATTATTTGTTTTAATCATAAGGTTTTGGACAAGGTTGAACACCTCTTACAAAAAAGAGGTTATATGAGGATTCTAGAAGGTAAACTCAATTTCCCATACAAAGACCCATAATATGGACATTTATAATTATTTTTTGTGCTATATTTTTCTTTTTTAAATTTATTATTTCTATGATTTCTCTCTCATAAAATGTACAAATGAAAATAATAATTAAAGAACAGAAAAAGATATGAGAATACTAGAGATTTACAATAAAGCAGTTATCTACATGTTAAGCATCATCACAAAGTCGAATTGAACGTGTTATATGAAAGTGCAAAAATCTGAGATTGGGTTAAAGCGGCAAGTAGAAGCATTTCACAAGCAGTCCGCATGCGAGCTATGTATCACTATATAGTTGGAATTTTAATTAAAGCAACGAAAAAGCGGTTAAAAATATTATCAGCATATACATTTGAAATAACAGTCAAAATCAACATAATGGAAATTTAGCTTAAGAGGATCAAAGCGCAGAGAACTTAATGGAAGAGAATGGTAGCCATTTAAACAATAATGGAATAATAATATTAACCTATTAAAAACAGACGAAAATGCAGAATACATATCAGTAGTTGAGCAACAATTACAAAGTAATAAATAAGGTCAGAAAAATCACTCACAGGATATCAATATAGCAAATCGCCTATTGACTCTCCGATCTGTGATTATAGAATAAGAATGGTTAATAAAAACGTAACAAACGCGTAATAAAATTTCTAAATATAAAAAATTTACATATAATCTAGATATATGTATAATAACAGATCTATAACGAATAATAAAGCAAACATGACGTGTAATAAACATAGCAGTTGAGAAGAAGAAGTGACAATTGTTTGTTGGCTCTATTTTAAAACAATAGCTTAATCCAAGTATTAAATTGAACCAAGTGGAAGTTAAATTTCTAACAATTATAGTGACATATAAAGTTCAAAAAGGTTTTCAACTTTCATCTTTCATATACCATATATGTATGTAATACTTATAGATATATGAAAGATATACGATTCATGTTTTGACAATTTTTTTAATTTCACCTTAGTACGTCTCTTGTATTGAAATTACTGCAATCCGGTAATACGCAATTCAAAAGTTCTGGGATTCATATTAAGACACTGTAGCCAACTATCATTAATATCATGTATTATAATTTATGAATCACTAGTTCGATCTCGCGATTAGAGTATGCGTCGATTATATGGTCACCTTCTTATAACAAATATAAAATACAACTAGAAATGGTTCAGAATATATTTTTAAGATCATGTGCTTATAGATTGGGTACTCCCGTTAAAAATCACAACTATGATTATATTAGACTGATCCTAGACTTAGACACATTCGAAAACAGACGAAAGATAAGTGAAGTAACATTTATTCATAAATTATTAAACAATTTCAATCAGAGTACTGATTTGCTAACTTTAGTAAATTGAAAAATACCATCCAGATGTTTGAGAAGTAGAATACCTTTCCATACAAACTTTCCTAAAAGAAATTACTGCTTACATAATCCTACAGAACGAGCTCTAAGACTATTTAATAATATGAACTTAAATTTAGATGAACCTTACAGCATATTTAAAAGAAAAGCCATTAATAGACAATGATCAGGTTATCAACTTTGAGATACAACAAATTTAGTTAGTCGTTAATTTGCTTTAGATTCGTTAGTGTTAAATATATTACTCTTGACGTCGTTTATTCTTATTATTTAATATTTAGATATTGTTACTTCGTAATATTTAAATATTGATATACTTAACAGATTCATGTACAAAACAACACATTGCCTGCTGATATTATTTTTTGAATTATATTCAGATTTTTAATTATGTATATATTACTCATGAAAAGGATATATGATGAAACATAGAAATAAAATGATCAACCAAAGGAATAAAGTATGTCTGCGAGTACTACAAAATAAAAGAAACAACTATTTCAGACATCAATTTAACGAACAGAACAAAATTATTAGAACGGAAGTAGGAAAATCCATGAACAGAAAATGAAATCGGTCGAAGGAAATAAGAAATAAAAGTTGGCAAGTCAACAATGAAATTGAAACTAAACACAAGGAAGAAACAATAAACATACAAGAAATACAACATCTAGAAATTGAAAAAATTGATAGCGGCAAAATCAAAATACTATATATTTTAAACGATTACTACACACCTTAAAGATATTAAAATTTTTAATAATGAGCTTTTAATGCCAAAACTTTTGAGATACGCGTAAAAATTACTTGAATGCCTCCAAGGATTCGAAATGATATGCAGCTATATAATAGGCAAGCAAAAGAAGTAACATTCAAAAAAGAAAAGGAAATGAATGGATTTTGAATGTTTTTATACATAAATACATCAAATCTGTAATGCAGATTGTTGTAGTGAAATTACAGCATTTGATTGCTGCATTAGTTAATTCTTTTTGAGGAAATAAAGGTATCAAAATTCTAATAAAAATATCATGAAGTCTTAATCAAACTTACCGAAGATGTAATTTTCTTAAAAAGATCCTTCTTAACCTTTTCAACTTTATTGCCTTTCCCCGAAGCTATTGAAATTCGTTCATCTAACTTTTGCAGATCAACAACATTCAACCCCGGAATCTGTTGCATAATCGCAATGATTTCCGGATAAATTGGTCTAAGTGTAGCGTACATTTGGGCACCGAGGGTTAACAATGAGCCCTGATTCGATTCATGCTGGCCATGATTCGTTAAGCCATGTAAAATCGACGCCATTACATGTGCAGCCATTTCACCATTTAGCGTATTATCGGCGACTAATTGTCGGACGATAGGACCTAGACAAAAAGACAGTGATGGAAGTTCCATTTAGACACATATCATTATTAATATTTACCTAATAGTACAGTGGCTTTTAAAGACGCATTACTATCGATCCACGATAAAGCACCTAAAACAGCTAATACCAATGACCGACAAGTGCTTTCCGAACGCAGCAGCAACTGTCCTAATTCTGAAATAATTTCCGATGCAAGTGCGTTGCTGGTTGCACGCGCATGTCCTATAGCAGGTGGTGAATCTGCATTAAGATCATCACTAGTATCCATTAGTCCGCCAGAGCCGGTACCGTCCACAGCCGCTGAACAAGAATTAGTAGCGGGGTCGTGTAGAGCGGATGATGGTTCAGGGACTATGCTACCACCCACCAGGACTATCTAGAAAGTAAATCGTAATATTGTTCGTATCTGAAAAGTTATGATAAGTTATCATCACCTTGAGCAAATCTAAATATTCTCTTGTTAAGGCTCTAGTCAGAATGTCTTCTAAAATTTCTTGAGTATCGGCGTTATCTTCTTGTGCTTCTTTTGCTTTGAACTCAATCACTTGTTGCCACTTAACGTGTAATCGTGTCAGCACTAATTAAAAAGAATATACAATTTTTAAGAATTTATTCAAGTGTGACATAAATAATGTAATATATATATGTAATTTAACATTCAAGAGGCAATTATAATTTTTTTTATAGATTCTATTACAATCTCATTTAGAAAAATAATATTAACTGCAGCAAAACTGTATATCTTTAATGGGTACTAAAGTTGGAGATATGACAAAATTGGTTGTAGCATCTTAAATATTCCTAGTTACAAGTTAAAAGCTTTTGTTCACAACATTATAGTATTTTAGCATCTCGTGTCTGATTAAACTAGAATTTAATGAGTCAACCAATTATCAAGTATTATTTATTCATATGATAATAAATTTTGAAAAATTGAGCGCCATTGATTGTGACAATTTTCCGAACAGTGACCCTCGTTTAATATAAATCATAGTGTGGAAAGAAACAGTCCAATGTAAACCAGGGAACATCACAGGAAAGGACCATACAGTAATTGAAAGATTTCCAAAACGAATTTAGTATATGTAGTACAATTATTTCTAAAATCTAATCCGTGAACCCTCCAAATCTATATGGATTTTGCGCCGACAGATCGCAACAGTATCATAACAGTTATAATAATCTTGTCATAACAATATTGAGTCGAAGACTTAGGGTTTATAGTAAACCTTTGTTTAAATGCACGATTATAGTTTATAGTGAAGTTCTACTTGTCGAGTAATTTGTGAAACAAATTTTTGTTCACATTTTGTTCAACGCGTTGACCATCGTTTTGTCTGGAGGCTACAGATTCATCAAATCTTTGTATTGGGATAGTGATGGTGTCGTATGTGAACAAGGACGCTATTATAACCTATAGTGATTACCTTCTCCGTTACCTGCACTAAAGCGTCAAACGCTGACCTATGTAACCAAGGATTAGTTTTAATGCTCTGGCGACAGCGGCACCTATGTGAACAAGAGTGCTACTGTAACTAATAGTGATTCATTAGCTAGAGTATACCCAACGCTGACACCTATACACGAGGTTAGTTTTGGTGACTCATGTGACATTAACACCTATGTAGACAAGGGTGTTATTGTGACTAGTAGCGTTTTGATTAATGACATTTTTATTTGTGAATTAATATTTTTTTTCTTTATTTATATTAGAAGAACAATACACGGTTTCGTTAAACCTTTAATGTTGTTTCACTTATTAGTGGATAAGTTTATTACAGCTTCCCCGAAAGAACGAGAACACCTGGTTTCTTTACCAACTGAGTTTACTTGACCCCTCAGTAAGTCACTGAGGGGTTACTGAAGATTTCTCAGAGCATAGATTTGTCATTATTTTTTATGCTTTTAAGATACCGCAAATAAACTGGACGCAGAACAACATCATTCAAGACAATGAGTCCGCAGAATATTTTTTCGAGTCATATACTAATAGCCATTTGTGTCAACTAGTAAAAGAAACCACGAGGTACCGTACTAATAATAATTCATTAGTAGTTGACCTGCTATTCACTAAAACCTAATAACCGACATCGATATAAAATCGCCCTTAGGAAAAAGCGACCATTGCATAATAGAAGCCAACGGACAAGTTTCCATAGATAAGACCAACTGCACAACCAAGCGCGTTTGCAACTTCATTTCTCCAGCTCCGAGCTAAATAGCTACCTAAAATTATCAAATGCTCTAACAAGTGCGATAGAGCAAATATGTACCAGAAAAAATTGTAATGAAACACGCACTAAAACCCTGGTTAAACTTACCGATTATAAAGCTTACGCAAAAGTAAAGATACACGTGGGGTCACTATAAAGCAGTGAAGACAGCTGAAGCATATGCGACATAGCATGTGCAACGAGGTTACGTCAAGAATTAGGTTAGAAAAAAGGAAGTATGAGAAATCAATTCTTGACGATTGGAAGAAAATTTTCAACTACATTTCAAGCACCTTAAGCTCCAAAGTGAAATCAATATCACTATGTACTGACAGCTAGTCTGAGCCAACCAATCACAGACAGCACATTAAAAGCGGAGAAATTTGCTAATCATTTTCTTAGCGTCTACTCTCAGGAAACATATGGTCCCCTACCATACATACCGAGAACGATAAATTATATTGATTCAGTTGATATACAGGAAGCAAGAATACAAAAAAATTTAAACAACCCAAAGAACAAACACCAGTCCGTGTTTGTTCCGGACAACATACCAGCCGTGTTTCTCGAAAAATGCACAGCAAATTGTTCTCCATTATCTGAAGTTATGATCAACTCCTTAGCCAGAAGTGTAGTAACCAACAAATGGAGAAAAGCCACAATTATCCCAATCTATAAAAAGAGTGATAAAAGTAAAGCCGAAAACTACAGACCAATTAGCCTAACTTCAGTACTCTGCAAATGTATGGAGAAAGGAGTAACTGAAGACATCACCACATTTTTACTTGAAAATAGCACATTTGGAGAAACGCAATATGAATTTCTCATCGGCCGATCTGTAACAAGCAATTTGCTTTTAGCACTAGACGAGTACACTACCAAATTTGAGAAAGGTGAGTCCATAGACATCATATATCTGGATTTCGAAAAACCATTCAACAAAGTGCCGACGGAAAGATTGCTGTATAAGCTAGATGCAATGGGAATCAGAGGTAACCTTCTCAACTGGATTCGAAGTTTCTTATCAGATCGTACTTACCGAGTTCGTGTCGAGGGCAGTTACTCTACCGAACACAACATTCTTAGCGGTGTACCAAAGGGACCAGTTCTTGGACATCTGCTCTTTTTGTGCTACATCAGTGACATGCCCAGACAGATGTCAAATAGATTTAGTTATTTTGCGAACGATACGAAGATTATTAGGTACTCTGATGATCCAAAAGATAACACGCAGGGAATTCTCCACAATATTTGGACGCAAGTTTGAGTATTGCCATTAAACGTTGGTAAATATAAGCTCTTGCATATGGGTGTGCCCATGCCTGAAAAATGTTATTTACTTGCCAGTGAACCAATGAAAACAGTAGCATCGCAAAAAGATCTTGGCATTACAATAACCACAAACTTGAAATGGGACGAGCATATAAACGGAGTTGTAAAGGAAGCTAATTCTTTAATATACATAACGAAGAAAATATTTCCCAATATTACATCTAATGCTTTCTTAGTAATGTACAAATCAAATATTCGTTCTATATTGGAATATGGTATCTGAAATCCACATTCATGAAAGACATAGAGACTCTAGAACGTGTACAGAGAAGATCAACCAAACTACCAACTGAAATTAGAAATCTATCATACGACGAGAGATTAGCGTTCCTGAAGCTTCCGTCCCTAGTAGAACGAAGAACTCGCGGAGACTGTACAAAGAACTGATACGAAGAGAACGAAGAACTGATCGAAACCTACAAGATATTAAACGGTTACTACAGCTGTAATTTAAGAGTGCATATTCAGGAAAAACGCAATCACCAGTTTGCTGGCCACAGCCTCAAACTAAGAACTGAACTCTGTCGACGCAATCCAAGAAACCACTTTATCACCAACATAATAGTACCACAATGGAACTCCTTACCAGGAGACGTTGTTAATTTCACATCGAAAAACAAGTTTAAGAAGGACAAGGACTGTATAGAGTGCGTGATTAAAAGAATATTGCAGCTCTCATCAACTCTGTTGCCTACGCTGCAATAAAAATACTAATACTAAATTTTACGTTGTCAATCATGAAATGTTCATAAGAATTTAGTAAGACTTTCATATAATGGAGGGTAACTGACGTTGGCAGATGTCTGGAGAATGGAAGCCACGACTGCTATACTCCCAGATATCTCCAGTATATACAGTCAAGGTAACCTCTACACAAGTGTAATAAAATTGTATAATTGGCTTTCAAACGAGTGGAGCTATCTAGAGGATGAGCACTACTGATTATACTCCAAGACAGCTCCACGAAAGCATTAAGTTATAATGTATCGAATCAGTGTCAGATCAATTAATAACATGATTCATTTCAGACATCAACTAAGTATTTGGGGAAACTGCAATGAAAAATTAATGAAATCACTACAAAGAACACAATATTAAATAATAAAATCTTTATATGGCTTAGAATCGAGATAATCTATTGAACTATATAAAACAACAGGACTAGCGAAAATAACAACGTTGCGTGACATACCCCCCTCCTCATACCAAAAACGAAGAAAAACATAATTATGAATTCAACAAATAACGTTAGGACAATCGTGGGAGTAAACAGTACCATACTGTTTACTCCTACCATACTGTAAACAGTACCGAAAAACATAATGAAATATAATCAAATACCAGAAATAATAAAGAAAAATAACTCATATTTTCTATTCAAAAAATAAATAAAAAATACTGGTATGAGAAACAAAAGCAATTAAAAACCACAAGATTATATACTCAAAGAAAAATGTAACAAGACAAACAGGCTACAGGACAAGAAAGAAATAAAAGGCCAAATTATGACAAAAAAGGGACCATCACAAGTTTGCTGAATTTGGTTCCAAAAAATGGATTCCAACGGAGAAAGACTTGAAGACTTTTATTAGTTTAAACTTAAATTATTTTCACTTTAATTACATTCATTACAGTGAACGATTATCTCAGCAAATTTGTAATCTAATATTTTATCAATTTTGTGCTACTTGTATGTAAATAATTATTTGTAAACAATATTACTTATATTACTTTGTAACTTAGTTGGAATAAATTATTATTATTCTTTTATTATTATATTGTTTATATATGGGATTATCTGGAGGATGGAAACCACGTCAAATGTGTACCATACTCCCAGATAATTCCACAATTATGCACAGTAGATAGATAGATTATAAAAAAATTCATTTAAAAATACCGTAAATAAAGATATCCTCTTTAAAACCATTTAATAAAGAATTTCCTGACGCTAGCACAAGCAATACAAATGTTTTCATTCCATATTGTGATGTAAGTTTATATGTTAATATATCAAAATAAGATATTACGATAGCGTCTTACTTTGTAATTCATATGATTCTACGAAATTCATGTTTGAGTAAAAACAAGTTCGAGCCAGCAAAACGGCATTATCGAAAATACTTACCTAATTACATACAAAATGTTTAAAGGTCTAACCTACTGCACGCTAACGCAAAACTTTCTTTAATAAAACGATAGTTTTAAACTAGACGTTTCGATGGGCGTTTTATTATAGATGTTTTAGAATTAAGATCCAATATTTGCCATCATCGCTCCAACAAGTATAATTATAGCATTACAAAGCTCTTACTTATTCACATTTTTAGTGCACCCAACAATGTACCCAAGAGATGTTATTTATCTTGGACACTTTCTATTTTCCTTATTTATAAATAATATTTCCACAATGAATGTACGAATTCTTCAGAAAGACCTTAATAAACTTGAAAAATGACACTGAAGTGTAATGAAGGTGGTTTATTTTTTGGATTTAGATTTTTTGAAGCTGGTTACGTATCTGTTTAAGTAGGTAGTTCTTAGTCGTTTCTATGTGCTTTGTAGTAAAACTTTGTTGGCATAGTTAATAAGAATGATAGCTTCATAATTGACGTATTTATCTCTAACTTCCTTTATGTGGAGAGGACTACATACCGATTTTGTCTATCTACATTTTAGTTATTTACCGGTTTCCCAACCCTTCGTGCGAGTCGTATCTTGTCAAGTAGTAATTTCGCGCTTCTATCCGCTATCTATTCCTTAAAACTTCAACGACAATATTGTCTTATCCAGGGGCTTTTTAGAATAGAAGGTTCTTCAAGGTTCATGGATACAATTAACAGTAGCATTGAGTCATGTTTCCTTCTGCGATCATTCTATAATTTTAGGTTTTGTAGAACAGGTTACAAGTTCAGATTTTATAGTTCTTGAATATTCCAATCTTCTCGACGTTGAATTGTCTTTGTCTTATTATTAACTAATCTAAACTGAGACAAAAACAATCGCCCGAAATCCTTGATATTGAAAAAATCCGTCACAATCGAATGTATTGGCTTTTAAATAATCGAATACATGCGATCTCAGAATTTATAGAATTAGAAATAAATTTACTTGATTAAACTCAATAATAATTTTCAATATTTTGTTATTTATAAATTTATAGTTTTTAGGATATCTGTACTGACGATACTCCGATGTAGAAAAATAAATTTCATTTTTGAATAATTCATTAAAATAAAAACTTACTGATTGGTGCAATTTGTGCCATAACAGGTAATAAAACCACTTCATAAAAGGGCTGCGGACAGGAATATATGAACGATTTCAGAAATACTCTAATTATGGGCCTTAATCTGTAATCCGGAATGTACTGAAACAAAATAATAAGTATTAAAAATATGATTAAATATAGTCACTAAAAATATTGAAAAAAATGCGGATAATTTTAATAAATCCTATTGTCAAATCTTTACCTGTAGGCAGGCTAAAACGCTATTAACAATCGCCGGGCCGAGATCGGGAAGTGAATACAAATCGCGTCCCAAACTGGGTCCAACAGAACCCAACATATGATAGCAGCTCTCGTGTAGGCCGACCAGAAACTGTTGCATCTTTTCAACGGGATTCTTTTCGTTCGGTGATTGCGATGTAGCGGGTTCGGTATTATGCGTTACAATACCAAGCAAATTTGTACGTTCCACCTAGCATTTAAAATAATACTTATTTAGTGTTTTCGCGGCAACTACAACTATAACTAATTCAATGAAATAGTTTTTTACTAATCAATTTTCATTTCAGAAACGTCAACTTTGCTAATCTAAATTGCTAGCTAAATGAAATGGTTAAAGAGAAAATAGACTTTAGCTACTGTACTTAGACATAAACTTCTTTGAGATCGGTTCGGCTACTGATCCAACATTTTATAAAAATAATATAGAATTTAGATAAATAGATTTTTATTGCTACATCCTTGAAAGCAAACGTAGCTACTTCAACTGGAGCGCCGATAATAATTTGGCATAAACGGTTTTACCATTCAAATTTTCATACAATGCATAAAATCGTAATAGAGATCGTACTCGAAGGTCTAAAACTCAATATAATAAACAGACGGCTTTGTAAAAAGTGCATATTTGGGAAGATTCTCTTAACAAATTGGACAAGAATACTTTGCGAATTAATTTAGTTTAATATATGAGACTAAAGGATTAGAGAGATCAAACTATAGAGAGATCAAACTCTGCTGATGACTATACGGACATGATAGTTTTTCTAGTAAAAGAAAACTGCAGAATGTCAAGACTGTGGATCAGTTTTATCGAGCACTGCATTAAACAAAATAAAGAACTGGATGACAGAAGCGTACGACTTAATTACAAAAATGTTAGCGGTAGCTAACTTGTGTGATTTACTGAGACATGAAGTAGTCGTAACAGCAACCTAGATTCGCAATAGTGTTCCAGTCAATTGAACTCCCAATTGTAGTCAAAGCTTATCTGGATGAGACCAAGTGTTGAAGTAAATGAAGTCGAAACTACATAAATGATTTTTGTTGGATATAAGATTCGTCAAAAGATGAAGCAATTATCGCAATATGGTATGACATGTATAGTAGTCTCACGTAGTGTGATTATCAAATCACAACCAAAAGAAATGGCAATGTTTATGGTTTCAGATTACGACTGTTCAGAGATAACAATCATTAAACAATCGAAAAATTTGAAAGATATAAAAAACAAACCTGCAAAAGAGGTTCTACAAATGGTAAATTTTCAAGAAACTTATGCATTATTTCGTACTGACATTGATCTTTATGTATATTTTTATACTTTTCACTAAACCGTCTTTCGTTTTATTAAGCTATACAACTAATAAACCATGGCTAGTCCCAAGTGTAAAGTAAAATTTTTGTGTGGCTTAATTCTTTAAAAAAAAGAGGGATCGTTAGATACCCACAATGGCTGAAATTAAAATGACAAACCGAACAATTAGAACAACCGAAAATATATTTTTCGGCAAACACTGTACAATTTCTGAAAAACCGAATAATTAGAACAACCGAACAATTAAAAAAACATAGTCTTGGATTTCAACTATTAAGCAAACGTACAACAAACAAATATAACAAACCCATTGATAGTCCAAAACATTATCATATTAAAAACTTCAATAACCCTGCAATTCAGTGGATATTAGACAGATTTTATTAATTCCTCCAAAGCCAATGATTTCAGCAAATTACTCTTCAATTACTATAATGAAAATAATGTCGATGTCACTTACTTCTAACATATCAGTACACGTACGATACTCGCTCATGATGGAAGCACGTGCTTCATGCGTGTACAGTTCGTTGAAGATACGCATCAATGAGAGCACATGGGGTAAAAGAGGAACGACATGTGTAGCGGCTGGATTCCGACATACCGGATTACCACTTTCGGTTAAGCCAACGACAAAACCACCGCGTGCAGCACGTTCCGGGTCATCAGGCCAATGACAACGCTTTACCGCGCCCAATAACAAGTGAACACTGAAATAAAATTAGCGGATCAAAAATCAAGGTGTACAACAAATGTATAATAGTATGCATAGCGAGTGATAAGGCAGTATAGGAAGAAGGGAGAGAGGAAAGTTAGCCTTTTCTTCTCCTGGGAGGGTAGAATTTAAGTAAAGGATGGAATCAAAAATATTTTAATTTGTGTAGTTAATAAGTGTATAATATTATTATTTCGATATTTAGTTGGTTAATGTAGATATAATATGAACAAATGTACAAAATGATTAAGAAAAATAATACCTGTAGATAAGATCACTACGGTTACTAGAACAAGGATCGATATTAACTCCTTTAGATGATCCTATCGCATTTGTGGTAGGACTTCTTGCCACACGTTCCGAAAGACCGACAAAATCCATAAACTCTTTAGCACCTAAATTTAAAAAAATATGAGCACCAATATCAACTTGAAAATCCTGAAAATACGATTACTGCAGACATGATATAACGTAAAATTTCTAAATTAACCAAATAAAACATTGAACTTACCTTTAAAAGCACCAGAACTAGCAATTGCCAACCAATGTACGTTTGCCGGTCGCATTATTTCACCAACAAACGCGTTCTGCCTCTCGTAATCGCCGAAATGATTCGAAATCAATAAGAGAGCTTCTTGTAAAGTGACATTTTCCATAATGCTTAATGGTGATGTTGCAACAGGCCGACTTAAATTTTCTACCTATAGATTTATAAAGCCAAAAAGAAAAATGCAATACATATAAATTAATAAAAGAAACTTACAGTTAACCTAATTTGGTCGAAAACAGGCAACAATAGGAGTGGATACTTGTGACTGATTTTAACCATCAGCGATGCAGCATGACGTCTAACATTTTTCACAGCTCTCGATTTTACATGTTTTTCTGTTTGATTCGGCGGAAGGTAAACCAATGCCGAAAAAATCTTGTCCAGTACTTGAGGCAGGAGTACAGCACATGACGGAACCACGGAATTTACTATAAATAAATCATACCCCGATTTTATTAATCAAATGCATTTAACTAAACAAATCAGAATTATAGATAGATATTTTATTGGTGCCGTCACATAAAGTATTACACAAGTCAAATTAAAATTACAAATCATATAAATATCATATATAATCTACAAAATCGTGTGATAAAAATATAAAAAATCATACATTTTAATAATATTATAACATTTAACATTTTAAGGTCAAATTAGTTTAACATAAATTAGATGTCTCAAAAAATTTATACTTGACTTATACTTGATTAAAGTTTGCAAAATCTCCAATGTCATATACTAGGTTTTGTACTAAGAATGCTATAATTTTGTTGTTAAAGTTGTTTAGCGATAACGATTGTACTTTTTGTGGCAGACAAAGAATTTTTGGGCTAAAAAGTTGGGACTATTCTGAGATTTCTTTAGACGACAAAAATCTATTCGTATATCCTTTGTACGTCTAGTATTGTAGTCGTAAATTATATCTGCAAGGAAAACTATCAATGTTTTTATGAACGTATAACAAATATTCCAAAAGGGATGGGAGAGTTAATAAAGTGGCCCCAAGTAAGTCTAGAGTATGTAGCAACTGAGTGAAATAACGCAAAGTAATATTGAGTTAAGAAGATTTGTGTTAGACAATCTGAAAGATGTCTGAAGACATATATATATATATGTCCTCAGACAATATACCTCTAGTGTATATATATATATATATATATATAATGTCCTCAGACAGTATACCTCCAGTATATATATAGCTAATATTTAAGTCTTAAATATAAGTCTCACCCATAGGGGATCAGGTGGAGGTAGGTATAAAGTAAGAGATGGGGAGGGGAGAGAAGAAGACAGGGGAGGGGGATAGG
>WYDF02293361.1:3103-16107 GCA_009867245.2 Adranes taylori | reverse complement strand
AGGTAGGGTAGAGGGCAAATAACACAAGTCTTTTGGGTTACGAAAAAAGTCGTCAGGGGTCAAATAACCCAATTCTTATGGGTTACGAAAAACGCCGGTAGGGGTCAAATAATCCAACTCATTTGGGTAAATAAAATATGACCTGAATAGTCGTATTAATGGATAGTCGTTTTACGACGGGTTATAATCTAGTTATATACATGCAATTGAAAATATAAGTTGCACTTGACAAGCCCAAAATTACTTATATGCCTCAGGCACCTTAACATATTTACTAAATAAAGAATGTTAAAATATCAGAATTTATTTGCCAGAGTCACAGATTAGAGTAAAGGTGATCACACTAAAACAAAAGCTTTCATTGGCTTACACAAAACACAATTGATTCCCCCTGAATTTCTGAAACTGTGGTACTCCCATTGCTAACTTGACTCTACTGATAATATAAAATTTAACGATGATTAACTAATTATTATTTGTTCCCCCCCCCCCCTCTTTATATACCCTAAAATACTATAACCCAAAATATATATATATATATATATATACTTTATTCTTCTTCCCTACCCTGACTTTACATACCTGCCAACGACAGTACGTTGAATAATTTTTACAAATTACCAAATCATATAAAAAATAACAAATTGAACCACAAATTCAACAATAACAAAAGGCGTGAAGCGCCAAAACATTAAATTCTGAACAGGAAACGACTATCAGGTTACGCAAAAAAAGTATTTGTATAGAAATTCGACGACAGTATGGCGGCTGACCAAACATCAACCCCACAGGTGTTACACGACTCCACAGGAATCTGGAAATGACTAGTGACTGCCATAGAAATGACTAGTCACTGGCACCGACATCCAAATCTAGATGTACGTGGGATTTGCTGGACTAAGATGGTGGCCACGCACCAAATCCATCGTGAGCTCGAGACGCCGGTCTCTTTAACACATTTCCATTTGATAGAAGATGACCAAAACTAAATCAGTTCTTCGTCGCAGGCCAATAGCCTTGGATGTAGCCCTAATCCGGGCGTCGCCAAACAATAATGCCTTAAACCCATTCAAAATGTACCAAACCCACTTCTACAATTCGACGTAATCCAAAAGGAAAATCGATAATCACTAACACCATTTCCTTAATGACAATTATTCCCATAATTAAATAGCCTTAGCGAACTAATTTACTTAAGTAGGTCGTCGGCACTCAGCGATATCTAACGGAATAATTTCCTACTTACTTAGTTGTTCGGTACAGTTCCACAATTTCCTTCGAGTTGTGCACTATACTCTGCGTATTCTAGCAAGCACTCTACAACCCATCAGCATCACAAGTATCACTTTATTTATTAACAAACTCTATTATCACCCCAACCAATCAGCTAATATACACTAGTGTTAAAAAGAGGTAAACAGTGCCCTCTGTAAGACCAAATTCGCACTACTGATTCTTCCGACCAACTTACGGGACACCGTTCTATATATCACGAGACCGGCCAATGAATGTCAGTTTGATAATTTTTGAATGTTGAAACTAAATCACACTGAATCATGAACTGAATCACAGGGGCTTATCTTTGGTGTATAAAACCATTATTAAGCCAGTGGTCTTCTATGGCTCGGAAACCTGAACTGGCAGGAGAAAAGAGGGGAACCTTCTGTGCGCCTGGGAGAGGAAAGTTCTTCGCAAGATTTTTGATGCTGTACACCGAGAACAATGACTGGTGAATAAGAACCAATAAAGAACTGAAAGACCTCTATAATGCTCTATCGATCTCGTCAGAGATCAATGCAAGTAGACTACGTTGGCTCGGCCACGTCCAGAAAATGGGAGATCAGCGGGTGCCAAAAAAATTTTTGGCATTTTTGGCGGAATGTTGCTGGAACCATCCAGTTTCGACTGATTTCCGATATCAAAAATAATTTCCACAATACCTAGAGTTCATAAAATTGGCAAATATTCTGTCCTTACATATTTACTTCAACCAACTTGGAACAAGATGGTTACAACATATACCTGTATGGTGGTAACATTTATGGTGGTTATCTTTATAGTGGTAACAAGACTGAACTCTTGTAAATAGAAATGGCGGCCCATAGTTTACATCGAAAAGCGATATAATTTTTCACTCATTCTGGCATGTGGAATCTTTTTTGGTTTAACTTATGTACAATTTGTTATCAGCAGATTTAAGTACATGAAACTCATTCATGTCAAATAAATTAATACATCATCATTTACTTGTTTCGCTTGTCTAAACTGTCATTAAAAATTGACACATTTAGCAAATAGATAAAATTTTTGGGTGTCGACCTTTAGAAACAGAGGGAGTGAGATAGACGGAAAAATGTTTGTAAACGTAGTTACCGTGAGCACAAACATATATCAACTACTTTATTTTCCTTTTTTTTATATACCCAATGGTAAGGTAATTTATTATACCTGGTGTCAAGTTAATGTATTACGGCTGGTACTAGTGCCGACAAATAGTCCAATTTATTATTTTCTTCAACAGTATTCATAGGTGAATTTCTGAAAATGTGACAATAATATTATTGGAGGACAAGTCATTGTTTTTGAATTGAATAATAATTAGTGTTCCCCTTATTCCAATATAGTCACATGGGATGTGGGGTGGGGGTATAGAACTGAATCACAGGGAATTATGTGCCCTGGGACAGAAACATATCTGGCCTCTTTCTCAAAGAATATCTATTATTTATTATTATGGATTTTATTGTACAATGGTTCAAGATGAGGACCTTTACATCTACTTATCCCCTTTCTAATTGGCTATGAAAAGAGTACCTACCAAAATTGATAAAGTTGTAATAATAGGTTTAATTGGCCCCACAGGGTAAATAATAAACATAGAATAGATTATTGATGGTACATTTCAATTAATTAAATATTAAGGTGCTTGGGTTAAATGATTAAATAGCCGGAGAAATGTGTTAACATGTACACTCAGATTCAGCTCTTGAAGCTCAAGCAGACACTCTTGGAACTTATGAAAATAAGAGAAATTACTCACAGAGTTTTAGTTTTGATGCATAGGTCTTTGGAACAAGGACAACATACTTCGGAAAACTAACCACAGGTGATACATTTAATCCTGATGATGTAATCTTTCCATGATGTTATAATCTTTAAATGTGACGAGTCGGAAGCTAATATTTTTGCGTCAGAATTTGAAGCAATGTGACACACTCCCACTCGCGACGCTGCTAATGATGATACTTAGCGTCCTAGCGATTGTTACAAACGGCGCAAACAAAAATCTTATTACTTCAGAATTTACTATCCGCCGGAAACGTGATTCTCAGGCGCTAGGTCAGTTTAACGTGCGACCACACGCTGAAACTGATCTGTTGTTCCTCCTGTCGATAATAGCAGGAATGTTAGAAACCACTATGACATGTGTAACACGGTTTCGAACAATCAGTGTTACTGTTGTTGGGTAGCTAAAACTAAGCTCGTCGCTTAGAATTGGGCAATCCAGTGGGTAGAAGGGAAATTGACTCGTGACACCACTTTGAACAATCAACGTTATCGTTGTCGGGTGGCTCAAACCGACATCGTCGGTTAGAATTAGGCACCCTAGCGAGGAGAACGGAAAGGATACTGCTATCTATGATCTGCTTAACACCGCGTCAAACAATCAGTGCTACTGTTGCCGATTGACTGAAACCAACTTCTTTGCACGAAGCTTGTAGTCATACACTCTAACGTAATATGCTAAGGAATCACTATGTAATGCGTAACACCGCGTCGTACAATCACTGTTACTGTCTTCGAGTGACTGACACCAACCCCATCGATCGGAGGCTAGAACTATACACTTTAGAGATATAGGAAATAGGTAAGGTACAAGGAGAAACAAAGCTAGTAAAAATACATGCAATAGAACAGTGTAACGATATATGGAACTGCTTATCAAACGCTAACTTATCCAGGGGTGGTCACTGGCAGTCACTGCTGTTTACATCTCGGCTTGGCTAATCGTCAGTTCCTGGCTGCTGCAGGAGCTTCGAGTTTGTGAAGTGAACTAAAATAATCTATGGAAATTCTCGCTATTTATAGACGTGAGCCGTTACACAACTTTGGCTTCGTAATACGGGTTAGTGTGTAGTCAACCACATATAATTTATGACCTGACACGGTTTCCACTCACTACAGTGCAGCAATAGGAGTCTACGCACCAGTGACGACAAGCCAATATGTACATCCATTATTAACGGACGCTGTATTCAAGACAGCATTTCTTATCTACAGACGGAGAACGCTACATGCGTTCCCTGCACGCATTAGCCACTGCTAATGTGTGTACTAGTGAGCCAACCGAGAACAACAAACAAACCCGATTTCCGTTCAGATGTTTCGACCATCAAACTAACGGGGCATGGATTTTAAAGAACAAATAATATCTTATGTGTTAAAATCTCGTATGATTAATCTACGATATATCCTTCTGAACAAATATTGCAGTTTCCAACATTACCATTCAACGCATAAATCATGCGCCTTCAGGCAGGTGCCACCACTAGTCTTGTTTTAATTATTTGTAATATTATTTGTAATAATAGCATTAAAACAAGACTATTGGTGCCACATGCCTAAAGACGCCTAAGTATTGTTGGAAACTGCAATACTTATTCATAAGTACATCATACATAATCATACGAGATTTTAACACATAAGATATTATTTGTTCTTTAAAATACATGCCCCGTTAGTTTGATAGTCGAAACACCTGAACGAAAATCGAGTTTCGATTCCCGAGTGGGGTATAATTTTCAAAGACACAAATGATTATATTAACTTCAATAATTGTATTATTTATTTTAAAATTTAATATACGTAATACAAGAAATGGAGGGAGATATATACGAAAAATCTATATATGATTGAAACTACATTTCGAAAACAGATTCTTATCTGATGATGATTTTTAACAGAACGATCGATAGTTAGTTAGATCTAAGATTCCCTGGTTATGTGGCGGTTATCAATTCCCTGAATGTGTAAGTCCATTTTTAAAATGCTTTGGTGTGTTCCAATCGCATGATGCAGTCAGTCTAGACAAAATAACTTAATAATAATAAAAGTTTCGATATTCAAGAAGAAGAGTAATGCAATTTAAATTATTTCAGTCCATTTATTGATTGCAAAATTTAACAAGCTGGACGGCGAATACTTTCTGTTTGTATACCTTCAGGGTGCGTTATTCTTAAATTTAGAGACTCATTTATGTAGGGTACTGTAACGCTTCACGGCTGTTTTCTTTTTTTTTTTACTTTAAACAAATTAAATGGATTATATATCGTAAAGTCTGATGTTGGGAGACTCAAGAAAATAATATTGTCACGATGTTTTTAGGAGAGGCAGTTTCGCCCCAACGTGACATGGTGAGAGGGATTTCTTTAGATTAGGGGAACGTAGCGATCTCCTCTTACTCTCTTAGGTACCGTTTCGTTCAATGCTTAGAAAATGCGATTCTCTTTAATACTTACTTTAATTTATCTACTACAGAATAAAGTTATAGTTTTATCGAGTCAGAAATAAATATTTGTACTGCTAAGAATCTTAGCAATGCTAAGAATCCTCAAATAAATATATCATAATTCTGCTTACAATTTCTGTTGCTTCCTCAAAAACTGTTGATTTCCTTAAAAAAAATTTATAATTATGCACAGTTACCTTAATAATTCATTTTAATTTCTTTTAATTTAATTAAAACCAAGTGTTCCAAAAGTCCATTTATTTATGGAGTTTTCGTATTTATTGGTATTTTTAATTCAATTAAAATGTGAACTCCAACACGGAAAGGTGTAAAATTGTAGAAAGGCTCCATTTTATTGTCTGATTTTATTTCCGATACTAAATTCAACACTTTACTTTAATCATGATTTTATTTGGAATTAATTATAGTTTAATTTGAATTAATTCATGTATAATTTTGAATAAATTCTGTTGGCACAAATTTTGTTATTTTTATTAATCATTTCTATAACAATATTTCTATTTTTATTTAACATTATTAACTGCTTAAAACCAAAATAAAACTTTGCTAGAATCATCAAAATTATAAACTAGCTTTCTTTATTAATAATTATTCTGGCTGGATAACTATTAAAACAATAATATTGATCAATAATTATCAATATTATTGTTTTAAAAATTTTCTAGTAGTAAATTCTTTCCAGATAATAAAAAAAATAGTCTCTGAGCATTATTTTTAAATTAATCAATTTTATAATAATGTCAAACCATTTATATTTAATAAAATGGTTTTAATTTTAAACCTAATAAATTTGTAATAAAGAATATAATAATTTGCCCAAAATTAATATATATTTATAGCTTGTAAATAACAAATTTGCCCAAAATAGTTAAGATATTTTAGAAATTTTAGAATAAAAATTTTTTGTTCATATATCAAAAACTTTGTCAAAACATAAAAATTCAACAATTTCGCCCAAAATCATTTTAAAATATTTTATGAATTTTAAATTTTGAGAGAAAACAAGTTTCTACCCACAATTTATACAAAAAATGCTTCAATTTTGAAAATGTTTAAAATATTTTTGAAGTTTAAATATATCTCACCGTCCGAATTTTTGTTTCTAAATATATTAAATTTAATAATTTTATCCGAAACCATTATAAAATATTTAGAAATTTTAGATTTAAAATTTTTTATCAAAAAATATTTTTAAATGTAAAAAATTCAACAATTTTGCCCAAAAACATTATAAAATATTTTTGATTTTAAAATTTGAAAACATTTCCATCAAAAATCTATACAAAATTTATAGAAAAAAAAATCAATTTTGAAAATTTAAATATTATTTTAAATTTCAAATTTTTGATCGTACGGTCAGAATTTTTTTCTAAATATATAAAATTTAACAATTGTGCCCAAAATCATTATAAAATATTTTATAAATTTTAAAATTTCAATAATTTTTTATCAAAAATCCGAAAAGAAATCTACCCACAATTTATACAAAGAATTTTCCAAGTTTGAACATTTTTTTAATATTTTTTTAATTTTAAAAAATTTAAAAATATTAATTGTTTTTTATTTCACCGTCAAATTTTTTTTATTTAAATATATAAACTGTAACAATTTTGCCTAAAACCATTATAACGTTTCTTGGCTTTTCATGATAACGGTCAGTGTAAGTAAAGTAATAAACCTTACATATTTAGTCGATTATATATCTTATTATTTTCAGAATTTTCTAATTCCTATTATTATTCATATTTAAAACATCTTGTCTAGTACAAATGTACTTACTTTACACTTATATAGTATGTATCTATGTAGTCAGAGAAATAATGCTGTTACAGGTAGATAATGAAAATATCAGGTGTACTACGCTTATCGCTTTTAGAATTGTGTAATTCGACATTGATTGGACTAACCTTGTTGAATACATACATTTACTTTATATCTTACGATAACAATCAATTTATTATTACGATTTCTATTTGATGAATAAATAGGTGAAAATTTATGTCTTTAATGGAACATGCTAACTATCAATCTTGATAAATACTCTGACACTTTTGTATAAAATATTGCTCCTATCTACTAAAAATATTTAGTTTATTATTTCAATATATCCATGACTATGAGGGACGCGGCGAAGAATAAATTAGTAGCAAGAAGCAAAGGAAGTAGTTTTTACGTGAAACTGCTGTATGTTGGATAGAGATAATTGAAAAAATAATTTATATAATAGACCTTTTATGAGTAAAAGTAAGATGTAATAAACTTTTTCGCGGAGTTTTCGCTCGCGAGAGGACGACACGGTCGATTGATAATATAAAAGTGAAAAATTAGAAAGAGGATCACTTTGAATTTTGTTAGATTTTATTTAGATCAGAAGCGCTCAGAAATTTCGTAGTTGTAAAATAAATACGCGTATTTTTTTCATTTTACGCTCATCCAAATTTGTGTCTTATAAGAATTATGTCGGAAGTACAAATGTGAGTAAATATTTATTTTATTATATATTTTGGTTAAATGCACTAAAACACCTTAGGTTCTTTTGATTTTATTCTCAGTAAATAATTTGATTTCAATGTAACTAAGTTTTCATTTCAAACCAAGCTGACAAACAATTCACTGTAGATGTTGATCACTAGTTTTATATTTATATGTGTGTTATCGATGGCGTGTTAATCTTTATGAAAGTTTAACAAATCAGAACCGCACTATGTTGTCAGCCAACCGATTCTGTATTCATTCCTCGTAGATTTCTTTTGAAAATTAAATGTTCCTTGTTAGCTATTTTATTTATTTCTGTCTGGAAGGAAACTTTGCTGCATTAGAATTAACATTTATGTAATTCAAATAAACTTTAATCAGTATTTGATTTCTTATTTCCCAGTTTTCATCTATCCAATTACGAACTTGTGTACCATAGTGTATGGGATCCGTCCTGCATGAACCATTCTGGTTTTCCAGAACTCTGTAAATCCAAGTCAGGTAATAATTCATCTCCTAACATTACCAAATAAAGTTCACTCTTAATTGTTCTGTCAAAGAAGTAAGGGCTTATGATCCGGTCTGTCTACAGACCCTATCAAACTATGACGTCATCAGCTCCTTGTTCCTTACTGCCGATAAACTAATGTTGGCTTCGTTGGACAACATAACTTTAGACTAAAGCTCTGGGCCCCTCTCCAACTGAATCAAAAACCAATTGCACATTTCCAAATGGCGATCTGGATCGTCTTCAATCATGTGGTGTAACTTATGAAACTTGTGCCTTCGCAAGATATTTCATACTGTAGTTCGAGGAACGACCACTTCCAAGTTTGTTCGGCGGATTGATTTCTTCAGACTTGCTGATGCCTTTGGCAAAACCCCTTCCACTACCTCTTCTAAAGTGTCAGGACATCCAGATCTTTTACCATCGGCCACACTATCTGCAGCCTTGAACTTTGCTAGCAGTCTGCCAACTGTTGAGTACGACACTGGCTCTCGTTCAGGATGCCTCTCATTAAATCCATCTGCAACTTGTCTTTGGGAGAATCATTGTCTTCCACACAGGAGGAGAATCTTATCCGCCCCTCAGTGGTTAACATTTTTCAGTTCTACAACAAGAAAACAGCAAAATTCGAAAAAACCCTATGGTGCGATTTTTGGTGCTGTAGATAAAAAGATTTTTAGGGAAATTATTTTCTAGTTCTCAGTAAGAACAAAATATCACTAACATGAAACACAAAATGTTTAAATATGTAAAATATATATCAAATATGTATGAACATATAAATAAGAATATGTTTAAATATTTTACCTTTGGTTTGGGGAAATTTGAGCTTGATTGATTTAAAATTATGGAATTCTATTATTTTTATTTTAAGAAAGAGACACTCCACTAACTATACAATGATGTATAAATAGCCCGTATAAATGTTTTTTAAATGAATATGTTACAGTATTACACCATATTAAACAATGTACATCTCTAATTTGGATCCGGCTGAGTTATGACTCTTTGTGAAATTGCATCATCTAACCAAATATTGCAAAAACTTTCTATCTAGATCATTATTACGCAAACCAATATCGAATATGTTTCGATTTTGTCATCACAGAATGAAAGTGAATTATACGAAGGCTGGCGGTTAATTTTTATAGCATTAAAAAATTGGCTTATTGTTAGGTTGAACCCGAATGGGTTGAAACTGGATTAACACTATATCTATCATGCTAAAAATTATTCTTCTATTTGATCATATCCTGTAGTGCCACAGAGTAGAAATCAAAACTAACAATATCGCTCGACGTTTCGATCCATGTATTTAAGATCCTCTTCAGGACTGAAATCATTTGTTTCACAAAATGTTTCTATGCTATTTGACACTTAAAATATTGACATCATAATATTAGTTACAAGCTTCATTTACATATTTAATATTATTACAACGCTCTCACCGCGCTCTCACCTTCCTGCTCTCACCTTAGAGGTACTTAGATCGTTTATTACTTCTAGAAAACTGCACTTGCTGGGTTTATCTACTCCTAATATTTATCGTGTCAGAATATTCGTACTTATAATCCCCTAGCACCCTATTGGACTACAAATAAAACACCAGACTTTACCATTGCTAACGTTGAGTGTCCCCGTTTGATTTAATCTTAGCTGCTTAATCTAAACAATTAATGGTAACGCTCAACCCTTAACAAAAGCAGTCGTCTCAATAGTTCGGGCTAGTAAAATGAAAGAATTGTTTAAACTTAGATAAAAATGTATTGGTACGTTTTAAAGAAAGCATACATAAAATATTCGTTCATACACAACATAAATGAAGCCATCTAATATAATAAAATAACAGGTTACTTATAATCAAATATTACATAATAATAATAATTTACTCAAAATGGTACATATACATTATCGGTTTATCAATAAGTTACTTATAGTTCTCTTGTACAAACTTATTTTATAATAATCCTATTTCGATTGGTTTTAATGTACGCTATTACTTAAACTCATTACTTCCTATTTACTTTAATCTTGTTGACGCTTCATTCGTAACATAATTATTTCATTTATTCCTAACGACCGTTTCTACTAAATTCGACACTCTAATTTAATCATTATTTCATTTAAAATTTTAATCCCAATCAAATCATGGATTTTACATTCAAAAATCAAATCGAATAGCTACTGCTCAGTTAATACTCGAATCTCCTTTGTGTGTAATGTTTAAAAGCTTTTAAACTTTTCTTCCAGATAACAAATTCCAGATAACATTTTTATGAGCGAAAGCAAGAAAAGACAAAGCTGAAACATACTAAAATTGGCGGTTATAGTGTTAAGATAGATCGCTAATAGTTTAGGACGTAAAGTCCCGTCAGCGGGTAATCATATGCCATCGCCCTATGCAAATCTCGTGGCAAAAATATTAATTCCTGGTAGTTGACGGTCGGGTGTGATTAGCAGGAAGCTATTCCTTAAACACACCCTTTTCCTTAGTCCTTTCAGAAGAAGTAGAATAAAAACGTTTCAGCGACTTTCTGAGGACTCATAGGATTCAAATTGGAATACAGGCTACAGAAATAGAGTGTAGCTTGTTCCTGGAGGAAAGCGAGCTCTTACGTGAATGTGAAGTATTGGCATCCAGCAGGAAATATCTCGTCAGAGCAACGAAAGTCAACTTTAAGTGGTACAAAAACACTCTCCAGGAAATGGTAGAATACAACACACAGACATATTGGATTGGTGAGAATAAACATTTACGGGAAGTACATTTATGTAAGCCGTTTAGCTGCAATGCTGCTGGTGTGGTATTTCTACAAATAGTCCTTGGTTAAACGTCTTGGAGCGGGTTAATTTAATAACAACCAGATATAAATGTGAAGAACATAATGCTTAGAAATGTTTCACTGTATTAACAAACATTTATTCTGCAAAATATATTAAAAGTACAATATTTACAAAGTCATCATACGTAAATTATTAAAAAAGAAATTTGACGCATAGGAAAGCATGCTAAATGCATATAAAATTTATTACATTATATTGTATGCCTGGAGCTGTGTACCTGCTACGTCATTTCCCTTTCCTGTCCTATAGACATACATCTATCATCTCCAGATGACCGTACCACAACTTGCGTATTTTTATTTTTAAAAGTGCATTCATCACACTTATTGTGCGGCGTTTCACATAATAAAATATTTATTCATTCATTAAATTAGCCATTCTATAAGATAGAGTAACCAACTTGCCACTCTAAATTATATTTTTCTGATTACATATATATTTTTTAACTCATACAAAATGTTATAAATCTAGTGAAAACCAATCCTAAAATGTATACAAGAAATGCTATCAGAACTTCCCAAGTGCTTCGAAATAAATGCATAAATGGGGCAAATATATATATATATATTAGGGTGCGGCACTACAATCCAGAAAAAAATCAATTTGAATTTCCCGCCGTTCTATATCAGTTCGAGAGGTCGCGATGGACGTCCAAATAGCTTGACAGATGTACTAACCTCAAAACATTCATAACCTCAAAACACTGGGAATGTTGAAACCAAGTACGGAGTGCCGAGATTATCGAAAGTGTTCGCGCTGGGCGCTCAGCGACAGAAATCATTCGGTTCTTCGGATACCCAAGATCGACTGTTTATGATGTCGTTGCGAAGTATACCGAGTTGGAGAAGTTTTGCAACATCGGCAAGGGAAACTCATTGGAAGGAGCGTGTTGTCAGGACGCTCGAAATCATTCAACGGGGCTCAGGAGCTGATTTTTGAGGATGCAGGGTAATCGATTTGAAAATTGTCGTTGGTTGTCGGTGTGAGTGAAAAACTATGCGTCGAATGGTCGAGGAGGACCTGCGCTACAAGTCTGCCAGGAAAAAGCGAGTTGAGCGCTGTAACTTGCGTTTGTGTTCTTTGCGAAACAATGTTGCCGGACGCCTCAGGTTCCTGTTAGGAAATCAATCGAAGGAATGATCGCTCGCTCGCCCATGATCCTAAAGATGTCCCCATTATTGTTTCCAGAACGAAATGTTCGGCGAATGTTCATGTAGGGATAAGTGAGGGTAATGTCATGCCACCGCAATTTTTTAACATGTCACAAAAGAAGTTTTTTTTGCGTGTTCACTGATAAATGTGGTGAAGACGTGGATGGAAACTGTATTGATTGGCAGGCCATATATTTTCCAATAGAACGGTGCGCTCGCGCACATAGGTCATTTTGTGTCAAATTGGTTGTCGGACAACATCAACATGTTTTGGCCTCCCAATAGCCCAGATTTAAGTCCTTTGGACTTCTATCTATGGTTAAAAGAGTCACTAAGAAGTCCAAATATCCACACGTCCGATCTATTGAAGCAGCATTCCCCGATATAGACCTTAACTGATTAAAACGGCCCTGCGAACGCTTCAGAGTGAAAATAGAGCTGGTCATTCAAGCAAGAGGGGTGGGGGTTATTATATTGAATTAGTGTGTCCTTTATG
>WYDF02293350.1:0-16107 GCA_009867245.2 Adranes taylori | reverse complement strand
ATCCTAAAGCCTCCTTCAAACAAACTCTCCAATCTCCCAACAATATATAATCCCAACAGGGAGTGGAGTTTTAGTGGGTAAAAATACTACACTGTCGGATGCATCAGGCATCCTTCGCCTTTTGAAGGTGTCTCCACTTCCTACGTAACACAAAAAAAACGCTCATAGAAGGTGACAAGAATCTGCTCCGGGTGTCGGAAATAAAGATTTTCAGAACGATTTGTGAAGATGGCGAGTGACGCATTCGAACCAACCAAGAAGTATATCAACTCTTCAGTACTATTGACCTGGTTACTGAGGTGAAGAAGAGCTGGGCATGTTATAAGAATGGAGGAAGATAGAATCTCCAAAAGACTCTCGACAAACAACAGGAGGGCAGAAGAAAGCCAGGCAGGCCAAGGAAGAGGTGGATTGATGACGTCAGAGAGGATGTACAGGCGCTGGGGATCCGGAGCTGGAGGAGACGTGCTGCAAGCAAGAAAGAATGGACGGCTGCTGTAGTAGAAACCAGGGTCCTACATAGACTATAGCGTCAGGAGAGTGAGTGAATGGTATAAGTACGAAATAAAAGTTTGATTAATTTTGTTAAGCAAAGTATACTATAATTTCAGTACCAACCACAGTGACAATATTCACTAAATGTAATATCATTGAAATACTTAGCAAATGTAACCCAAAAATAGTAACAACTTCAAATTAATTTTTGTCGGCACAACTTCCTTATCAGAGATAATAAACTCAAATAAACTGGTAAAGAAAGGACTGGTTAGTACTTTTGCCGTTTTCAAGGTTTTCGTTGATGGTACAATTTTGGAGGCAGTAAAAGTTAGGCAACTTTACCCTACTACTAAAAATAAATTGAATTTAAGTCGATTGTATAAAACAATGTTTCCAAAGTTATACTCTTGGACATTGCTGCCTTATCAATATAAGTGTCTTGAGGCACACTTATAAGATGAGGTTTCTACTTCTGCAATAGTAATTGAATGTTCCTGGGAAGCGCGAATATCTGCAAAATGATTGTCAAAATGATTGTCAGATTGTCTAACAGGTTTTAGGCATGAAGCGAAATATCTTAGCAATATGAAAACTGAGATGACGCGTTCGAGAACAAGTGGATTTACTAAAATACCGTATTTTACCGTGCATCCATGTAACTAAAATATTCCCTTGCTTAAAGTATTTAGATACAAACATGAGATGGTCGTTATACGTGGGTAGTACAAAATAACTTTTGAATCGTACCGTATCACGTTGTACCGTACTATGCTTGAACATGACTCCTACCTGAATATTGAGATTTTTTAGATATTTTATGTTGTATTTGTCTTTACTTTCCGATCTGTTTCGAATGCCTTACCCTTTACCGTAGTATCGAAAATGGTTTATCGAAATAGATGCACTTTTAAATGAGATGAACAAGTATTATACAAGGAAAACATTGTTCAGTTTCACTTCTACATTATCAACCTATGAAAAAAATTTCATTTTGATCCCAGTCAGATTGGTAATATGGAAAAAGTTGCTCTTGACTTTGATGTGCCCTCTACTTTAAGGACTGTTCATCACAAAAGGTCTAAAATAGTTACCATCAAAACAAGTGTCCATGAAAAAACACACTACACAGTTATTTTGGCTTGTCTAGCTGATAGCACCAAACTGCCTCCCATGTTAATTTTCAAAAGAAAAACCTTCCCAAAGGAAAAGATACTAGGAGTACTTGTCCATGTTCAAGGAAAGGGCTGGATGAAACAAGGAAGGGGTAAAACTGCTTGATTTGAATCCAAAGATTTGGAGCATTCCACAAGAAGTCAATTTTGTTAGTTTTTGATCAGTTCAGGGCACACCTAACAGAAGACAAAAAATATGCATTGTCAAAAACCAAACTGGCTGTAATTTACGGTGGCTTTATAAGCCAACTGCAGCCTCTGGATGTCTCCTTTAACAAACCATTCAAAACCCAAATGAGGGAAGAATGAAACAAATGGGTGAAAGGAGCTTATTCAAATGTAACACCAACCGGAAGTGACAAGAAATCAATAATAGAAGAAATTAGCAAGTGGAATGATATCAAGAATGAAGTTATTATCGAGTCATTCAAGAAAGTGGGATTAGCAATGCTATGGATGGTACTGACAACTAAAAAGTGTCATGAAGAAAGTTGATACATTGGAGTACTTAGGTAGGTACTGTACAAAATAAAATGGGAAACAGACCTCTATTATGGTAAAATTCAGATTCTGAAAAGTTATATTACTAAAGTATATGGAAGTTTATCTAAAAAAAATTTATCAAAAAATTTTATAAAGTCTTCCTGTTTTTAATCAGTGTCCTCCAGGAGATCTGTCAACGACTTGTACGAACTAATTTAAAAAGTACTCAAAATTGCCTGTCTAAGAAGCCTAAAAAGTTCAAACCGGATACAAATTTTTAATGCTAGAAATGTTTAAATATTGAATTTTGTACGTTTCAGTGTTGGAGTCCTCATTTCAATTAATTAAAACGAAGTGTTCCAAAAACTCCATATATTTCACACATTTAACAAACCAAAGCCTCCAGCCGGTGAATGGTAACAGTTTACACAGCTGCGAGGATTGAATATTTAAACTTGACATGTTTTGGAGAAACAATTACCCCTTCTTCAGAAGAACTGAATAAATAGCTAACTTAATAACAATACATTGATTAAATCAAATAAATAATACCTTCAGCATGTCTTTAATGCCACTTTGACAAAATTAATGTCTTAACATTTTCGTTTTTGAAAAAAATTTAAAACTATTATTGAATACTTTTTTGAGAGAAGATTGAAACATCACATCAGCGCCAAGCTAGGCAAATATTATCGGCATTTTCACGCAGTTTTGCGAAGCATACATAAACGATATTAACATCATGGCAGCATAAAGCAATGCTGGCAACTTACTCAGTCAGTTTTAAAGATACACATATAGCATTTCTTACATAAATCAACGTTTATATTCTTTGTACTTTACTTACTGGAGGCCTACATTATTGCTTTGAATAATGTAAAAACTAATAGTACGTACAAAAAATGTTCAAAGGAAATGTTCTATGGATTATGTGAAGAAATGCAATAATTGTGGGTCTTATGATCGTCAAGGTTCGGTAATGGGTCCTCTACTGTGGAACAGTAAGGCCTCTCAGGGCCCGGGGTAAAAAGATCCGTACTGTACCATGACCTAGTCCAAAAAGTATGAGTTGAAACTTTTTACAATCATGAAACATTTTTGCGGAACAACGTCGTAAAATAAAACAGTACTCACATATCTTTACCTGCAAAGAAAACCGACGTATCTACGAATAACGTTTTTCTTTGTAACATAAAAAATCCCTAATCGACGCGCCAATCCAATAATTTTAAAGTTATCGGTTATTAAAGTTAAAGTTATCTATATCGACGCGATAATTTTAAAGTTATGCTTCTACAATTTTTTTAATCAACGTAGGAAGCATCTTTAATATAAAATTGATTCAAAACTGTTATAGAAGATGTACCTTAATTTGATTTAAATATATCCTGTATAATAAATTTACATTTGTGAAAATGTATTTTCAATAATTTTAAACATAATTTGAACAAAAATCCTACATTCGTCAATTGTTATTTCGCTAAATTTCATTTTGGAAGTATAATCTGATGCAATTGTAATGAAATCTTTATTCTTCTTTGTCTTGTAACAAAAACCATAACAGGATGTGTTGATCGCAGAAAATGGATTATAATTTTAAAGTTGTACTTCTACAATGTTTCTTTATCAACATGAAATTGATTAGGAACATTTATAGAAGATGAATTTTAAACTGATTAAAATATATTCTATATAACAAATTTATATTTCTAAAATATTTTCAAATATAATTTTGAACAGACATCCAACATTCGTCAACTCGTCAATTCATTTTGAGAGTACGATCTGATGAAAATATAATGAATTCTTCCTCTTCTTATTATGTAACCTTATAACTTCAAATTCTGGCGGAACGCTTTCCCTAACCTCACGGAACACAAGTGTTCTGCGGAACACCGGTTGAGAACCACTGAGTTAGGCTAAGACAGCAAAAGTATTCGGAAAAAAAAATACAAACGTTTCCTTCTAATCTTGTATTGGAAGCACCAAGAGCCGTACTAATAATCATAGTAGCTAAGAATTTACTACACATCTTGAAAGCGGGGCGAATCACCGGCCATGATATAATACGGGAGCTGTATCTTCTAAAATATCTTCATTATTTTAATTCTTCTTTTGAAGTGTGAGGTTTATGTATATATTGGTGATTATTATATGTCAGAAACTTCTTATAATAACTCTTAATTCCCATTACAGCGATGTTGGTAAACAGATTATTTTATACAAAAAAATTAAAACTATCTTAAGCTGTAAATAAAAGACACACATTAGAACACAAGGATTTTTGATTAACTTCACCTTCACAGAGTAAATAGGTTCTTAATGAAACAATATTAGAAGTACTAGAACATTTGACAAAGATAAACCATTTGAAATAAATAAACGTAAAATAACTACAATTTATCTTATGATAATAATATACGAGAAGTACCCCGCGTAGCAAAGGAAACACAAAAAGTTTGGGAAAACGTATCTACATTTCGCACATCACTCTCCTTTTAGCTTAATGTGCAGCGATGCTTTTAGCTTAATCTTTTCCCAGCGATGTTCAATAGCTTCGATAGCCTGTTTATAGTGTGAATCATCGAGCTCATCAAACTAGCCATCGACCGCAGACTCCAACTCTTCATTGTTAGCAAATCTTTTATCACAGAACCATTTTTCATGTTTGGAAACAGAAAATAATCCAAAGTGGCTAAATCTGGGGAATAGGATGCGTGAGGAAGCAATTCGAAACCTAACTCATTGAATTTGACCATCGCGTTAACACATGTGTGAACTGGTGCATAGCCAAATGCGGCCGTTTTATTTTGGTCTCATCACTCAAACACTGCAATAAGTTCGCATAATACGCGCCAATGATTGTATTTCCTTTCTGAAAATAATCCCATACGTATCTCAAAAAAACTGACGCAATGACCTTGCCGACAGATGGAACTGTCTTTGTCGTCTTTGGAGTCCATTTTTCCTTTTCCATTCCATTGATTTGACTGTTCCTTCATCTCAGGTGTGAAGTGATGAACCCATGTGTGAGCCATAGTTATGAAACGACGCAAAAACTTGGCTGTATTACTGTAAAACTTCGCCAAACACTCAATATGAGTAGGGTTTTATTAGAATTTACAACTAATGTAATGGTAAAAAAAATATTTTACAGCTACACATTTTACCCTGAAGATGCTGTTACATATATATATATATATAATCCCATATTTCCTTACATAAATCTCACACCTATAAAACGGAGTTATAAACGTATGCCTCATTATACAGTAGATCCGCTTAGTAGTATCACTTTGGGAGAGGGTCAAAGTGATTCTACTAATCGACTGATTCCAGTAACCGAATGATTATCGCCAAGCTAAAAACGTACAAACTAACATTCAAGAAGCCTATACACTTACATGCGTACATTTAATATGCATAAAATTGAGGGTACTGGAGCCCTCGCCTTAAAATAGCTAGAGCATCTAGCATCTTCCTAGTTGATGGTGGTTTGTGGCGCTCTTCGTCCCGCTCCTCTTCTTCCATTCCTTCATCCCCGCCGTTAGTATTCTCTGTCTCACGATTCATTGCCGTTTTGCAAATTTCTTCTTCAGTGATGGCAAACTGACAACATCAGTTTGAAGAATGCTATCTATATTTATCCACTCTTCGAAGCAACGTTTGGAGAGGTCATTTGGCTTCGCAACAGGGAATTACTCTTAAAATTTCGGGGAAAGTTCGTTCACAAACAATCGTAGCTTAAATGCTATGTTTTTGAGATTCATTTCGAGTCATTTTCGTTCGCAGAAAACTCGTAGTTCAAACGACATATTTTGAGGTTCATTAGACTTAATTTAGCAGTCGGTTTCTGGCATTTGATCAAAAAGTGATCAAATGGCAGTCGGTTTTTGGCCCCATATATATTTTATGGACCAATTTCAATGATGTCGGCGTTTCGACATATAATTATCTGCATGTTCAATGCATTTTTATATGATCGTTTTGGTAAAGGAATAATGGCATTATCAATGGAGTTTAAATAATCTCAATTCAAATAGATTCAAACTCATAGAGATTGAGCTAATAGCGGATCAAAACAGCTTTCAATGGAAATTAATTTGAGGTTGTCTTGAAAAATCAATACGATTTTTAGATATCTGAAGATAAATATACCAGTAGTGATATCGAAGCAAGCATATGTAAAGCATCAGGTAAAATCAGGTCATCAGGGATAGGAAACAAATTGGAATCGGTGTCGCGTCGATCGAAACAGATAGGAATCAGGATAGTTTCAATGGTACGCAAATAGGGTGATGTGTTGTGGTGCTATGTGTATGGTATGAATGCGACCCCTACGATGCGAGTAAATTGGTGTTAAAGCTATTCTCAATGGCATGTAAAGGGAGGCTATGCGATGTGCCTAAAAGAATAAGAGAAGAAGCTATGAAAAGAGAGAATGAAAAAGTACAGATTGCATACAAAAAAGCATGGGTTGGAAGTGTTAAAATAATTTGGAATATAGGGCAAGTAAAATTATTTTGGGAGGATAGAGTAAGGAATGATCGGGTAGGAGGTCACATTAATGATGGAGAAAAAGTGGAAAACGAATAGGGGCATTAAGCAACTAAGGGCTGTGTAAGTCAATTAAGCTTGGGACATAAATGGCTTTTTGTGTGAAGCGAAAAAAGGTAAAGTAAAAACGGAAGGGGAAATAAAAGTTGGAGAGATGATCATTTCCTTTTAGAAACAGGGTGGTATTTTAATAAGGTATTTGCTTCAGAAAAGGAAATGGTGAAATGAAAGAGTTCAGGTATGTATGGGGTGTAAACCAGAAAAGAAGGTTTAGGAAATTAATGGATGGAGCAAATTGGGATGGTATAAGTGGATTAGATAAGGTTGTTGGAGTGGTAAAAAGTATATTAAGGGCAGAAGAAAATTTGGTTAAATCGGAACCGGAAGAGTGAAAAGAATGTTTGATGAAAAGTGTGAGAACAGAAAAAAATAGCAAGAATGACACTTTGGAAAGGGAGACATGGGGAATTGCAATGGGTGGACTTTATAGGGGCTAAAGTAGATATGAGTAAGGAAATACTTATTTGCAAGGAAAAAAGATAAATGGAAGAGATGGAGGAGATGTTTACAATAAAATACTAGGGCAAAAGTAGATATCAATACGAAAATATGTGCTTGGAAGGAAACAAGAGAAATGGAAGAGATTAAGGAAATGTTTGCAATAAAAACAGAGAGTGAATTAGGGGGCTGGGATAATAAAACAATATGGGATAATAAAACAATAAAGATAGGTATAGACAGATAATATATAGAGTAAATTCGGAATTGATATACTACTGATGTACAGTACTTTTTGTATCTGCTAACTGTCTACTAGCTCCCGCACTTTCAGTTGACGGTCATTCAATACCATTTTGTGAATGTTGTTCACCATTTTTGGCGTGGTCACCTTATTTGATCGACTACTGCAGACAGCTCGTACGGCCCCGTTTAAACTCTGCCACTAAATATTTTATTCCTGTAAACGAAGAAGCGGGCTCCCACGGAGTAGAGTCTAGCTCCGCTTTGATATTGCTTGAACTAGGGCCCTTCAAATCAAAGTATTGTATCACATAACGATGTGTAATTTTTTCCATGTTTACAAATTCGCTGAGAGCGCTTACTATAATCCATTCGAGAATAAGGTAAATTCATGTTTCTGAAATCAATAAATCTGATCTCCAAGCAAAAAAATTATTTCAAGAAATTAAAATAGGAAGTTAAAAACATCATTACACGAAATCATATAAGTGTATAAGTGTTTCAACAGGCTATATACTTATTTTCATTTGCAGTCCGTTTATACATTCGCTCGGTTTTGTAGTATTCTCTTTTCACTGTTGCTGAGGAAGTGATGCAAGTGCAGCGAACGCATCCAAGGCCGACTCGATTTAATATATCGACGAACGAAGGAATAAACGGTCAAGCAGGATCCAGTCAGTTTAATGCTAGATGCATGCATGGACTATGCACGTATATAAAGAATACTAGAAGCTTTTACTGATGAGCATGCCTAAATTATTCCATATTTATGCAAAGAATTTTATTTTAAGTTTAAATATATCTGGATTAATATACTTTCAAAATCAATTATATAATTGAAAGAAGTCTGAAAATCTGAAAAAATTTCAAAATAATAGCCGATTCTGACAAAAATAATCTTAAACTTGACAAAACTGAAAGTACTTTGTATAGAGTTAAGTAAGTCTACAGTCAGCAGTCAATTGTTTGAAATAAAACCAGAAGCATTCTGAAGGTATTATCCATAAGAGTGAGATACGGTCGAATTTGGATAAGTGGAACTTCCAGGGACCGGTTTTTTACTTCCACTTATCCAGGTGGTCCACATGAACGGTTTTCCACTTACCAGGTGAGGGCCTGATCTGTTTCACTTAAAGAGGTAAAGGTGAATAAGGAGAATTCATTTTTATAGCCAAATGAACAAATGCTTTATTGGAGACCTGAATAACGAATCCTACAAAATATAATTACATATATGTATGTGGAACGCACAAAATAGGGAAAAATTGACTGGTGACTAATCAAGGTTTAGAAAATCAGTAATTTTTGTCTGCTTATTAGATGTGACCTAATCAGCAGCTTTCTCCAAATTTGGAAGAAGTGTTGATGAGACTCAATCGCTTTGCTGACTTCCTGTTTGGTGACTATGGGGACAGGCATCCAGTCCTCGTCATCCTCATTCCCATCATCGGCCAAGTTTTGTAGTAATTTGACGATATCTTGTTCGGTGATTGCTCCACTTGTTAAGACCTCGTCGTCGACCCATAAAATAGTCATTAAACGTAGGCAAATCAACTTCTTTCTAGATTGGTGCTACTCACGATTGCCTCCCATTCGTCATTGCTGATACAGTCCTTCGAAGTTTGATCCTCATATTCGAGAGGTAACTGAAATTGGCTGAAACCGGACTTGAGAAAGCAATTTGAAATCGTTTGAACTGATACACTGTGCCAAGGTTTCCGTACGAATTTCACTGCCTGAAGAATGGATATGTAAGGAGGTTTTCCACTTTCGTCAATGCAGTGGAGAACATTTATTTACGATAGTGAACTTTGATGTTCTGAATGATGCCGAGATCTAATTAGTGTAAATAGGAAAATGATTTTGACGAAATCCGTGTCTGGCAATTCTTTATCAGCCTTGCAGTTATCAATCACCAAAAGTTGCTGTAGGCAGACATTTGTAGAACAGACCCGTCTCATCTGCGTTAAATATGTAGTCTTTCAATAGTGCAGGTATGCTTTCAAGAGTTTGCATCCATAATACACTGGATGCAAACTGTCGGGTCTACTGCGCTACTTTCGCCATATACTTTTTTGAAAACCACGTCTTTTCTTTTTTGAACCCGTCAAGCCAACCGTTGCTACCACAAAACCCGGAAATATTGAACAGTTCAGCAAAGCCTTTCCTTTAATTAATGCACCGCTCATTATTATTTCGCCCATTACACGATTTTATCCACTCCAATACACAACTTACTATCTCTGGAAACTCTGGATTGCGAAACCTCTTTACTTTACCTTGTCCTGCTTGGCACTCAGATTACTTCATAGCGGGATTTACCCTCGTCAATAAGTTTTAAAATGCGCAACTTGTGACTCGTAGTGAGGTAAGTTAGCTTCCTCTTAGGCATTTGAACAGTCCTTGAATTTCTCTCCATTGAATACCTCTCTAGTTACCAATCGAGGGCACAATAAATTCAAACAATATCCACAAAAATGTTCCGATGACGAGGTATGACTTGATGGAAGTGATGGCTAATTTAAGAGGAAAAAACTGAGGCAGACGATACGAGAGTAAAAAAAAACGCCCTGTCTACTTATCGTGTCGTGCGATGTAATGCAGTTTCACGTGTGAAGGTATTATTCCTCGTGCAGAGAAATTTTCGGTTCCTCTTAAACGGGTAAAAATATTCCACTTAACTAGGTTTTGGTGCTTCTAGTAGTCGGGGCAAGCACTTTTATTCCACTAAAAGAGGAATTCCACTTATGCAGGTTCCACCTATCAAAGTTCCACTGTATAACAAAAAAGTTTCAACTTCACACGTGGCAACGTTACATTATGTTAAAAATATTGAAATTGGATAAAGGTAGTTTTATGCATGAAAATATACGCGTATATTATTTTAGTCGTCGAGTTCCGAATTTCTGATAAATTTTAAAATAGCTCACTTAGACAGATTAGATACAATTTTATTAAAACTATAACACTATTGAAAACGACCCACACGCTCTTCCTCTTACATTCACCCGGCAAGCCTCCACAAATTTCCACACATATCCTTCAGACAACTTTCATTTTATTTTCAACCACATATTCTCTTCCACCCACATCTTAATTAGAGCTATAACGTCAAATTGGTCTACGTAGTCCCTGAAATCATTATCTTTTATCTTCCCTGTTAACCCGGCCCAATTCCACATACCGTTCTTATTATCCCTCTGACTGCAGTTATGGTCTCCTCCTCCACCTACTTGTTCCCATATGATTCCATAAGTAATGTTTCCCTCCATCCCTGCGTCCCATCTCCCTCCTTCCCCGTCTAAATAATTTAATATTATTGTATTACTTAAATATTCTCCACCTTTTTTCCTCATTGCCCCTCCAGACGGTTCAAATTTGCCTGCGTCATACTACCCGTTTCTTTCCCGCTTCTCGCTTGATAATCGTTTTGTTCTCAACATTCCAAATCCATTTTATATCTCCAATCCATGTTCTTCCATATCCAACTTTTATTCTTTCCTCTCCTTTACATAGTTCCTTCGCCCTTTTCCGTATTTTATCCTTCCGTTTAAATTAAATCGTCGTCTCTAAATATTTCAGATCTTTTTGGCAGTCTATTTCGCTCCATTATTTCTCGTTTATCTTGCCACGACCTAATCTCACCAGTATTAGATGACACCCATTCCTGCTCCCTTTTTTTCCTAGCCATGTCATACTTTTTATCTCTACAGTTGTATTCACTTTTCTCCATATATGAAATCTCCTTCCATTTTGATAATTATCTTTCATTTTTTTGGCATTCTTTACTCATTTGGTTTTTTTTTGGAGCTAAAGTGGGTCCGTTTGTATTTTATGTCTTATTTTTATTTTTCCTTTTCGTTTCTTTCTTTCTCCTCTTTTTTTATCTCCAATAAATAGTAATATAGAGGTGCCAATCGAGGTTTTCGTTTATTTCAAAATGAAACAGTTTTTCAGTACTGAAAGTAGTCTAAGCTAAAAAAATGGACGAATCAACAAACCCTTTTTAGTAACACCCTGTATAGTTTTATACGTTTCGATACCTCTTGTATTTACAGGGTGTTGTGGTTTTGTAAACTTTGCGATCCATTTACTTGAGACCGGTTATTGTACTACATTAAATATTTAAGTACCTATGAAAGAAAAAAAAACTTGAGGAACATGCGTAAGAACCAGGGATTTCAATTTTGCTCAAAGCGGAAGTGACTCAAAAACGGCTGTGGGAAAAATATAAGTCAAAAACGGCAGCAGGCCGCGCCAAAGCGGGACAGCCGCGCCAAAGCGCGTCGTAGGCAAATATGGGGACCAGGGAATTAATGAGTAAGCGAATTCATGCATAGACGTATTCGCAAGGGCAAGGCAGTCAGTCTGGCGTGCTTCGGCAGATTCTTTTAGAAATTAGTCAGAAAAAGGGTCAAGTGCGATCGAGCCATGGCAAATCTGACAGCGGTGCTAACCGCACCGTAGGCAAATACTGGAAAAAAGTGAGTCAATACCAGCCGCAGGTCGCGGAAAATTGTATAGCCCTAGACATATATGGGAACCGGAGGATTCATGGGTAGGCGATTTAGTGGGTATGAGATTTATAGGTTAGACTAATTCTGATTGATTTACCCCAAAAAGTTACTGTACTAATTAAATTTAATAGACTAATTATAAGGTGACCAAAAAGATTAACAAAACGTAGGACTTCCAGTATATGAAGGGCTTCCAGTATATGGGGTGGAGTTCACGTCCACGAATTTTTATATACATATTTTAATGTCTTTAAATGAACACTAAATTATGATCATATGATTATAATTGACAACTAAACATTTCAGAGAAATTGTCTTTGAAATTTTAGAATTCTTTGCCTGACATTTGAAGGAACACTGTATATATTTTATTCTGGTTTGGAATGTGATATATTTTCAATTTTTCTATTGATTTTGTACATCTTTCAGTAAGTTGTTTTTTATTTAAACCCTCAGAAATATTTGACTGATTAATGTTCTTAGCCAAGAAAAGAAAATAGTAGCGTTGTCATTAGTAACATTGATCGTGTATGTAGCCTAGTGAGTAGCTAGATCAGGCCAAAACAAACTATCACCATGATAGTTTCTACAAAAGGAAATAGATGTTTGCTCACATGTGTTTGCTCACATCTAGCTTTATTGCGCCCTCAGTGAAAAATGGCGAACTTTTTAAGGCAGATACCAATGTCGCCTATTAGAGGCCAAGTGCAGAATTAGGAACCAGATCGAATGCATAAATCTATTTTCACCTCCTTTTCACCATGCATCACAATACAGTTCTAAGGTAATACTATCAAATGTTTATGCAGTTGTTTTGAGCGTCTTATAACCAATTTTGTTTAGTTCCTCGTTCTTTTAGCCACTTTTACGTTTATTTTTTGGACGTCTTGAAGTTATTGTGTTTCTTCCCTCTTTGCACAAAAAAGTAGAATGTTTTATGGTAATATCTCGCATATCTACTTCAATGAGTAGATATGCGAGATCAATGAGAAGTCGAAGAAGCAGAAGAAGAAGCCAAACGTCTGCCGCAAAGAATGAGCAAAGATGAATGCATTGTGCGTTGATCTTGAGTCTTCCATATATAAATGAATTAGTTGTTGTTAAAGTTGTTACTGTAACAATGCGGTAGCTAACGAGGGTCGCAGGCACGAGAATAGTTTTAAAACGATACGATGTAACTGACAAATATAAAAGGAGGCCTAAACAAAGACCTATAAATTTTACCACGCAAAAGGATGTCCGCTATTTTCAACTCCCATTTTTACAAAATAGCACATTTACAGATCCGCAACAAAAAAATGAATAAATTAGTGATATAATGCTACGTATCGTATTGAGACAAAATAATTTCGAGACTAACCACGAAACTCGACTTACCAATAGACAAGCGCCTGAGAGCAATCTTGATGATAAGCCTGTGAAGGTATCAGTGACTGAGCATGTCTCAAGTGAATGAATCTCTGTGTGCTCTCAAAATGCCCCTTTATAGACTAGCCAAAAATGGCGACCTACTTGGGCCTACATGATGCAACCGTGAACTCATCTAATGTAGATTGGAATGCGGCTGTATCCTGGCGTACATCGGCGTTTGAATACTTAGAATTACTATGTTTTTCTCGTATGTAGGAGATCTTTTACTGCAATTCGAATATAATTTATAGACTAAAGTAACCTAGTTGATGAGATTATATTTAATTCAACCTTTATTTTTCTGAACGTGGTAATATAAGTACATTAAATTAAAATATATAACAAAATATATATAAAAATTAAATTGAAAGGAAAAACAGCTATAAAGTAATGTCATAAAGATTAATATGTCAAATTCTCAGAAAAATTAAAACAATCAATTTAAACGGCAGGATACTGCAGATGATGTTAAAACTATATCTACATATAAAATGAAATTCCTATCTGTTAATGGTATTGGGTAAAAGAAAAAGTTCCCAGATCATACCAACGAGAGCGAATTGGTATTCTCAAAGAAAACTTGTTTATATTGGTGCATGCAGACCGTTTTTAACCTAAAAACCTAGATTGCTTTGCAACGCATGCATGTGAATATAATGTAACTAAACTCATCTACTTATAGATATGCTTTATACTACAAGCGAGAGTAAATTACCAACTTGCAATATATGTATTGCTTCAACTTGACGAGGAAGATGTTCGTTGTGCAAAAATCAGAATATATGGAATACTAAACTTTAATTCGATATTAAATGTAATTTGAGCTTCTCTTCAGCGTTTTTTTGCTAAACTTTTTGCAAACTGGAAAGATTATAAAAGAAAAACGCCAATAAAAAATAAGAAAAGGGGGCAGTACGAGAAAGGAATAAGGAACAGAAAGAGTGATAGAAAGGATATGTAAAATTCTTAAAAGAACTATGATACCAGATTATCATTAATTCAATTAATTAACAATTGCAATAAGCACGTCTCTAATAATTCATCAATTCATTGAGTAATCCTCAATGTAATATAAATTGAGTAAGCAAATCTACAATTTTTTAGAATATAATATACCAATTAACAAATCACTTAGTAATAACTAATTACCAAATAATAGTAATATTAATATAAATTTAACATTATAACGATTTAAAACGTTTAAAATAAAAATGTCATGCGGCGGGAAAAATATCAAAGGCTCTCCGCACCGTGCGAAAGAAAAAATATTCAACACGGAAATAATATTTACACACATTTATACAAATGCAGAAAGCCAAGATCAAATGATGGCGTCTTTCGCGCGTTTATTCTCAAAGCGTGCACCTCTTTACATCTTTTGCCGACAAGACACAGCGGCCCCTTTACCATGCATACATGCAAGTGTGCATCTTCACAGATAGAATATTTTCGTATTGGTCGATTTCTGTTATGAACGCTTTTTATTATAATGGGAAAAGCGTTTAACGAGTATTCCGACCTCTCAATAATAACTAGGTAAGCTTTTGTACTTTTGCACCTAAGCTTTTGGTTATATAAAGTTAATACCACCACCGTTTAAAAAATACCACCACTTACGTGTTTGTCATAAAAGCAATGCAACTTTATCCCCAGAACTCTCAACGTTTCCTTCAGGCCACGCCTAAATGTCGCTGGCTATTCCGGGAGCTGCCACGGCTCAGTCGTCCACCAGAAGCTGCTTCTGCTCAGCTAATTTCGCATAAAAGGAGCCACTCAAACTAAGTCAGCACCAAATAACTAAACTTATTCCTATAGGGCGAGCAATAAAATCGCACTCCGGAATCTGATTTGTTTTAAGTAACCGTCATCAACAAATCGCTTATTTTATTTGATTTAAAATTCAATTAAATTCAACTACAGTCAGTAGCAAAAAACTCTAAAATCATCAAGTCTGGTAAATAAATGGAAGAATAATTACTGGTAAATAAATGGAAGAATTACTATATGAAGAGTCCAGCGGAAAAATATGAATGTCCCAGGGGAAAAATGGAAATTTGAACTTTCAAAACGCATAATCTTGTAGCGCCGAATATATTAAAAGTATTCATTTCTCCTGGCCGATGCTAGAAAATTAATGTCGTTTTACTACAGATATTTTTACGTACTTTTAATACTCAGTAATCAGATGAATCACTTCAATGTTAATTGCTATAAAATATTATTGTCTGCAAGCATTAACATTTAACAAATTAATTAACTGTGCAAGTTTTTACATTACTTCCTAGAAGACATATTAAATTAAAGGGAAACAATTAATACATTATAGCTCATTAACGAAGTATTAAATATTCTTAGATATCAATTATTTGCTTAACGTTACGAAAGAATAGTACACGTGCGGTTTGTTGACGACGGGGGAGTTTTAGGATAGGGTAGAGAACTGTGCATGAAAAGAAGTAAAACGATTCGCACCACAATTTGGCGCATGGCAAATAGGATTGAGTAGGCTGCACGCTGGCTCACAGGTACTTTCCTGGTTGCATTAGACAGAGAAGTAAAGAGTAAGTATTGGCCATTTAGCGCTAGGTTAATGGGAAAGAAAAAGATAGGAACTTTCTAGGAAAATCCTAGCGCGAGCCGCTGTTATCGTGTGATAGTCAACCTAACCGCATTTTTAAGGGGAGGTCGGCTTATTTTTGCATATAAAAATTGATGTTATTACTTATATA
>WYDF02293349.1:0-29681 GCA_009867245.2 Adranes taylori | reverse complement strand
ACACGAGTATACGAGAACACGGGGATACGAGAACACGGGGCTAAGAGCACACGGGAATAAGAGAACGCGGGAATACGAGAAGACGGGAATACGAGAATACGAGACCACGGAATACGAGACCACTGGAATATGGGAATACGAGAACACGGGAATACCAAAACACGGAAATACGAGAACACGGGAATATAGGAATACATATTCTTGATATTTTGTTAGGCATGTCGCTGGTCGCAGCAATTAGGTCCTATTTATAGCCGCGGCCGTAATGCGGGAATACATATTCTTGAAATTTTTTTAGGCCTATCGCTGGTCGGGGAAATTAGGCCATGTCGCTGACCGCAGCAAAGCCGCAGACATTTGATACGAGGCTCAGGTTAATTTCATATCAGAATTAACCTGCGAAGCGTGGCTGGGTTTAGGTAGTCTTATGTATAAAAATTAACTTCCCTATGTTTGTGTTCGCAAAACTCGAAAACTACTGGACCGATTGACTTGAAATTTTGATACGTTCATTTACTCCAAATAAAAATATAATCAAAATGCGGGAAAACAGGAATACGTGAATACAGGAACGCATATTCTTGAAATTTTGTCACAACGTTGCATTAGAATATGCGCGTGTTTTTATATATTTAATACGGGAACACATAATCACGGAAATAAGGAAAAAGAAATTCTTGAAGTTATTACACAAATTGCATTCGAATACGAGCGTGTTTTGAATGAAACACTCTCGCAACCTGAATGAAACTCTAAGTGCATACCCTGCTCGATACACCTTACTAATAGGCGATTTTAATGCCAAATTAGGAAGAACACAAGACGAGTCGGAAAATTCCTTGGGCAAATATGTATATATGGAGAGAAATGAAAGGGGTCGTAGACTACTCAATTTCCTACAAGAGCATGGCATTTACTCTAAGAGTTTTTTCTTTGAAAAGCCGCAACAAAAATCGACATGGGAACACAAAAAGTGAAATAGATTTTATTATCTCCAACAGAATAAAAATAATCTATGAGGTAACACCTTTAAACAACTTCTCCATAGACAGTGACCATAGAACGATAAGATCAAAAGTATCCATATACACTAAAGGTAAACGAATGAAGATGATGAGGAAGACGAACAATAAGAAATGGACCGCACCCAATAACGCAGAAGCCTTACAAAATGAGATCTATAAACATTTAAATAAACAGACAATAACAACAGTTGGCAACGACGCCATAAAAGTAAGCAGAACAAATCAACTGCGCCAAGATAAACCAGAAAGATAGAAAACTGAACGATAGAACGAAAAACATGATGAAACAGAGAATTGCAAAGTAAATACGACACAAACTTCCCAAAACTGAAGCAACCCAACAAAGATATAACTAAAGCCATTCGTAATGATATTCGAACATCCAACACCGAAATGATTGCTAAAACAATTGAAGAGAACAGAAGCTTAAGAGTACTCAGACAAAGGTTGTCCAAAGGGAAGAAAGAGATTTGCAAACCGCGAAACAAAGAAGGCAAGATAATAACTGTTAAAAAAGATATCATAAAAATAATAGAGGAATTTTATAAAGAATTATATGTTGCAAAGAAGGGGGAAATCATATGCGATCAGATTCCTAAGATTATGAATCAAGGCTCAGAGAAAATTCCAGAAATCACGATCCATGAGATCCAAAGGCGATTTCGGAAATGAAAAATAATAAACCCTCTGGAGAGGATGGAGTGGTCATCGAAGCTATCAAATTAGGGGGCTATAAGCTACTCTGAAGTCTGGAAGTACTATTTGATGAATGCCTTATCCAGGGTAAAATATCATAGAAATGGAGAAACACAACCATCACGTTAACACATAAAAAAGGAGACATCGCCAATCTTGAAAACTACCGTCCTATCAGCCTACTTTCTCATGTGTATAAGTTATTTACCCGAATCATCACAAACAGATTAAATGCAAAACTAGACCTTTATCAGCTGAGGGAACAGACTGGCTTTCGTTCAGCTAACGAACCACTCGTCTTAATATTGCTGGATTATGAAAAAGCATTTGACACCATAAATCACTACCAAATGTTGATGTAACTGTCCGACAGTAGAATTGACCATCGATATACTTCAATAATAAAGGCCATATACGAGATTGTTACGGCTTATGTAAGACTGTAGGTGTACACAAATAAATTTAAAATAAACAAAGAAGTTCGACAGAGTGACACTATTTCGCCGAAACTGTTCACGAATCTACTTGAATATATATTCAAATCTATTAACTTAAAAAACCTTGGTGTTAACATCAATTGTGAAAACCTTACACAGTTAAGATTTGCAGATGACATAGTTTTAATAGCAGATGGGTTTGATCATGCGACAACAATATTACAACCTAAATTTAGCCATAAGGTCGGACTAAAATTAATGTGTCAAAAACACAGCTGATGACTAACCTCGTACTCAGTGAAGGTGTGTACTTAGATGATATCCAAGTCAAGGAGACTACTTCATATAAGTATGTTGACTACGCAATTCGCATAAATAGAGATAACCAAACACACGAACTAACAAGACGAATAGGACTGATATGGGACGCATTTGGAAACTTGGGACATGTATTCAAACCAGATTTACCGATTTGTTTAAAAAGAAAGGTTTTTTAATTAATGTGTTTTGCCTGTTTTAACCTATGCGCCGAGACTTTAATATTAACAAAAAAAGATCGTAAAGAACCCTTAAATATCATAACGGCGGGGCATATTGCGAGAATTCATAATGACAGATGGATCAAGCGTGTTATAGAGTGGAGGCCTAAACAAGACGCATATCGAAATAAGGGACGACCACAAACACGATGGTCAGATGATATCAGATACCAGAGGCACAGAATAGGAAAGTGTGAACGCAAATCCAGAAGGCTTATGTCCTGCAGTACACGAATGTGACTGACTGATGAAATAGGTACATAAGAAGAAAAAGTAATACAAATTTATAAAACAATATGTTTGGAATATAAAAACGAATTTCTTTCTATTATTTCCTTTATTGTAATTTCTATGCAAAGAATACATTTTTGTTCTGTCTAAAGTCATATGATAAAGTTATGGTACAGTTTGTCTAATTACAAATAAATCAAGTCAACAATTAAAACGCTAATAAATGCTAAACAAATTTTATATAATATTATATTTTCCTTCTTGGGCCGTATCTACTTCATGGAAGTAAATTTTCTTTTATAAGATAAACTAGGAATGCGTCATTATTTATATTTATATATCAAATCTAGACAAATTGTACCAATCAATTATTACATGATTAAGATATAGTTTAGGTATTAATAGGATTAATGTAATTTACAATCGCGATGGCTATTTCTTAATATTACAACTTTCAATCGCAGAATTTATTAATTTTTAATCTATTTTAAATATTTTATTTCTTTAGAATTAATTTCCGTTTTCTTTTTAATATCAATAACATTCTAATTAACATTGCGCACAAATTCATTTAGACTTCATATATAAGTAATAATTTAATAAATTTATTATTATTTATATGTGTATCAATGTTTATAAATTTGGAGCAGTAATTCAATTATAAAATCCGTATTAACAAAGATGAGCACAAGTTTAGGATTATTTTGAAAATTGTTTTTGTAATATGTTCAAATGATTTTGAACATTATGTGAAATAAGGCTTGTTTTATATATTGGTAAATTTTTTTATTTAAAGTAAGATTTAAAATGTAAATGACATTTGACCTCATGATTCTGTGATGAATTTAATTTTTAATCATTTTCATAGTTTCCGAAGATAACCGAAGTAGCAGAAAACCTTTATGCGATGACGAATATATATCTCAGACATATCTCAGACGTGTTTCGCTCAACCAATTTCGTACTCGGCAAAAACAGAGCTACTAATTGAAATGCACGACTTTGTATTGTGATAATATTACAGTATTTTAGCGAGTATAAGACGAAACTGATTTCGATAATAAAAATTCCAATGGGCGAAAGAAACTTTCAAACTGTCAACATACTACAGAACAGAAAGGTTAAACAGCTGACGTAACGCTGTCTGTTCACCTCTTTCACAGTTAATTGGCACGTACTCTTTCTGCGAATTCGGTGTATCCCAACCTTACAAAATATTATCATCAGTTAAATTATGTTTTTAGTTTGAATGAATCATACGATTTCTACTCAATTGATATTTCATTCTCTTCAATAGATGTCGTATTATATCACAAAAATGTTACTTACAATTAAATAACATTTAAATAACGGGAGAGACTCAATTTCGCGATCTCCGATAAAGCGGGGTTGCTCAGTCGGAGAGTTGCTAGTTGAGCAAAAGGTGGAAAAAGTGGCATTGAAGTTCGTGGTGGCACGCCGATCTTGGAACGTCATGTGACAACAACTGCAAATAGAATAACGTATTACGCACCGGAAATAAACGGCCACGTGATGAGGAAATTTCTCCGAACGCGAGGCCTAGGAAAAGGTCAGCCTGCATAGATGAAAACAAAAACTTGGTAACCCTTCTGCGGCAGATTAATGTCTGGATTGGTCACGTAGACCAGGCTAGAATTAAAGCCACTGGCTTTCAGGCCAAGGCTAGTGGCATAATGAAAGGAAACGCCGCCACAATTATTGGCGCGGTAAAGAAGGCGTTGATTCAGGCAGATGCCATGATTCTTCGTGATGAAGAACTAAAGTCCTTGCGGAGAGAAAGATCTGTGCTCCAAACAGAGTGTGACGCTGTTAAGAGCGTCAGGCAGTGTGAGGTCGGACCAGAGACGCCGAATGCCAGACGTCCCACACCGCAACAAATCTGTAGAGGGGAAAATAGTATTTTATATAAAGAGGCTAACAAACTTCAAACCGCCTGCTGAGAGATAAGTCACTGAACATTTGTTCGAGGCCCCAGCCAAACTCTGTGTTTGGCTGCAGATTTTGATGTACCGGGGTATCGCAGTCCAATTTAGGCTGCGGTACGGCGGTCTTGAAGCCCTGAAGAGCCAGAGAACACAGGTAGGAGTGGCATCCCTCAAGTTAGTAGAACTCCACGGAGAAGGCTATTCAACGAGATACGGTGTACTATTTGGTCACAAAAGACAAGTCAGAAGGCAGGCCGACACTGCAAGACTTTTGTAGGACACTGATCAATCTCAGAAACACCATTCATCTGGCAAAACACCGCTGACAGAGTCTTAACTCCGAGATATACCGCGGAAAATACGAGTTTGGAGAGTTCAGTGAACTGGTACGTAACAAATTAATTTAATAACATATGTTATAAAATATAAACTTTTCATATTACTTTGTGCTCATCTATATTAATTAAGATTATTAAATTTATTTGCACAATTCACCACAGTGAATATATCATTATATTATTCTTAGTTATTTTTTTTTAATTTCTAAAGGCTTTAATAGGCAAACATCCAGAACTTAGCGACTGGAATCATTACAACTTCAGACATACATACATTTCATTTTGGTTTTTGTTATTCAATTATTTTCTTTTGTTCTTTTAAAATGTTTCTTAAATTTATTAAAAACTAGAACTAGATTAAATCTATATATATATTTTTAATATATGCATAAATGTATATATAATTATATATTTTATAATTATATAAAAAGAGCTGGCGGCAGACTTATGTATACTATTTAATAAGTATTCTCTTATTATGTCTATTCAAATTTCAATGGCTATGTTTTAACGATTAATGATTTAGACCTTACTATAAAGGAACAAAAGAACTGATTTAACCTAAAAATGTCGAATAATATTTAATAGTGGAATACTTATTATCAATGCTTTACAATAATATCATCAATTAATATGTATATATATATATATTTGTTTTCTGGGTAAATACTTATAGAACTATAATGAAAGTGGCCTTATTTAGGAAGAAGCAAGTACTGTTTGCTTAAGCTTTAATTTAATCAGTTATGAATTTAAATATAATGGTATTTCGATTGCTTAGCGCTTTATTAAAAATGCAATTGTTTCATAAAGTGACACGTTAAAATTAATCGTAATAATTGATATTGTGAAGTGCGGAATTAAAATAAATTGCTTATCAAAGCTCTGCACACAAAACCAAAGAACATTAAACACCTTATATGAATAAAAAAAAAATTAAAAAATATAGCCCAAATGATAATCTCTCCTGTTCAAGCTTTATGTAGACGAGATGAGAGGAAAAGGGAAAATCAATGATGATTAACGATGTAGAGGTGATGAAAACAACGAAATGGCTACCTCGATAAAGATTCGATGAATTTTTTTTAGGATAATCATGAATAGAAAGGCTCCGAATAAAGGAGCTATACTGTACAAATGAAGCTAAAATACAGAGAATCTCCATGTCAGTTATAATCAAAATATCAGAATTAAGAAATATTGGAAGTAAGAATGAAGCAAAGTAGATTTACAACTCCATAAGAAAGCAGAAAAGACTAAATTTGAATTTACTGGGAATCAGTGTAAAGCGATTGTCTTAATTAGGATCATGCGCCGTGGACGACTGTGTACACTATACGGCTATTTAGAAATGGAGTAGGCATATAGTAAAGCGGATATAATAGAAAAATTTGACCTGGGCGCACGAAATGATATAGGACAAACATTCCAATGTTATTTACGTTCCTGGTTTTTTTTTAATAGCAGACCTTCAATAATATTTGTAAAATGCAATAATCATTTGGAGAAATATAAGGACTATAGTCAAAACTTATTACAACGTTGATGACCTAAAATATTCTAATCTATAAACTAGTATAACATAGTTATAAAAATATAGCCATTCTAGTTTGCAGCTTTTGTCACTACTTGGTCACTTACTTGGTAGTTGTTCAAACTGTCCTCAAGTGTTTTTAAAGATTAACTTTGCTATCATGCCAAAAGCTATTGTAGTTGACAAATACAGCATTTATATTTCTAAGTTTATCGTGTAAAAATCTTATACAGGTGACACAAAAAATAGAATATATTAAATACAATTAATTTTATTAGCAGATAAAAAATTGTTTCATACTTTTCTTTTTAGTTAGAATTCGCTTTACCTTTAGCGATGTAGTTTTGAAACACCTGTATAATTGTAAAATCACAAAATTGAATTTCAAAATAACGTTCATGTAAAGAATAAGTACGATGTCTTCACCTCTATTTTCTAAAGTTATATAATAAAATAAAATCGTAAGCTAAGCGGATTCTTTTGCAATTTTTTATAAACTAAATAGTATTTTCCTTGCCCTTCTAAATTTTCAATCGAAATTTCGCTTTTCCAATTGATGGCTTCTAGCAGAATTAGACAGGGTGTGCTCACATTAACTGATTGTTAACACACCTCACATTAACTGATTGTTAGAAACTGATTGTTTACAAATCTCTGAACATGATACAAGCGGTGGTACAACAAACAAGATGGAAAAGATATTGCAGTACAACCAAATCAACAGGCAAGTAATAAGAAGCTAGTAAACAATAATCGCCAGAATAAAAGTAGGATCACAAATAATGCAGCAAGTTTGTCCATAAATCTTCAAGAAAAGGCAGATCAAACTAATTTGTCAAACACAGACAAAGGTAATGGCGATTCAAACCGCTAGACGCAACAAGAAGAACCTTCAAAGGCAGCTTTGAATGTAGAGCTTTGAATGTAGAGTGAAGCTTTGAATGTAGAAGCTTGAATGGCAGCTTTGAATGTAGTGTGAAAGTAAATATCCCTAGAGAAAGAAAAAGTAGATATCCAGCATTTCAAGTTGGCGTCGACTTTCAAAACAAAGATAAAATTAATTCTTCAGAGTTTTGGCCTGAGAATATTAAAACACACAAATTTAACTTTCCTTCTCTGAAGAGAGCATAGAATCAGCAAATAATGTAATAAATAATATTCTACTCATACACAAGAATATTCAATGCATAAGAAACAAAGTAAATTAACTAGAATCAGTCATTGTGACAGCATCGGCAAACCTAACATGTATCACAGAACATTGGTTGAGGCAAAGTTCTTTAACTTGAAAAATTGGACCATAGGCAACATATACGGCAGAAAAGACATGAAATATGATGGTGTTTTGATACTTAGTGAAAACAGTTTGAAATTTGAACCTATAAAGTTAGATCAATATACTCATGAAGGTCAATGTGAATTCACACCAATCAAATGCTAGAGCAATCATGTTATAATAGTGACTTATCGTCCTCTTTCAGGAGATTTTAATGTATTTTAAAATGAGTTAGAAACAATTTTATATGTTTTTGTCCAGTCGTACAAGATTTTAGTGTGTGGAGATTTTAATACAATCCACATATTGGAGAAAGTAAAGCTTTGGAATTATGCGACCTGGTTCATTCCTTCGATTTTCGTAAAATATATCTCAAGACCACGCAGAGGTAATTGCATTGATAATCTTTTCATAAAGTTTCATCCAAATTATGTAGGCAGATATGTAAAAGACTTCTGTCTATCAGACCATTCTAGCCAACGTATCAACTTTAGCGTCGATCTACCACTTCTAATAAATATGCTATTTATAGAAAACTACAACGGCCCATTAGAATTGATGGTAATACTAATTTTTTCGATTGCTAAGCGAAGTAGACTGGCACATTGCGTGTGGATGGAATAACAAACAACATAGTGCTAACAATATATTCAACTACTTTTTAACCAGAGTCCTTGAAATATTCAGTATTTCTTTTCCACTAAAAAAGATTAGTACTAAAGCATGTGATTTAATGCCAGATTAAATGGTTCAATCAAGAGCTGAATTCTTTAAGAGAAGAATTGTACTTGCTTAATGATCTATATTCTCATTTTAGGATTCAAACATTAAAAAATAAACGTAACACTCATAGAAAAATATATCGCACTGCTTTACACACTGCTACAAGAGAAGCATTTGAAAATGTAATTAAAAAATCCGAAAACAAGAGCAAAAAAATATGGGACATTGTCAATAGTAATAGAAACAATACAAAGCGGAGTTATGTCTAATAGAACCCGAATCTTTCAACAACTATTTCATTAACATTTCTCATAAAATAGTACAGGCATAGTTCCATTGAATATCATTATCAAAACATCTCCCACTTTAATTTTCATTTGGATATGTAACTACAATGAAGTAAGGGACGCTTTCAAAATGTTAAAAAGTTCCACAACAAGAGATATACATGGTCTTAATATAGATTTAATTAAACGTAATATAAATAACCTAATTTATGCCATGTCAAAATTAATTGATAATATTTTCCAACAAGGAGTATTTCCAGACAGCTTAAAAATAGGAAATGTAATATCCATATTCAAGAAAGGGAGCAATACGCAAGTGTGCCGATATCATTACTACAAATCTTTTCAAAATTGTAGAGAGAGAGAGTAATGTGCAGGAAAATTGTAAATTATTTCGAAAAGAATGATTTGATTGATGCTCACCAATATGAGTACAGAAAGAAATAAATACAACAGATGCCATGCTGGTATTAGAATGCCAGATGCCAGTAAATCAACGATATTTTAGAGGCATTTGAAAACGGGAACTTCTCGATATCATATTTCAGTGATCTAAGCAAGGCCTTTCACCGCGTGCTACATGAAAATATAATTTCGGCAATCTAAATATTCAATTAATAGGGTTGCACTTGAAAAATCAGAGACATCTGGTTGTAAATGGATGTGCATCTAAGGAAGGATCATAAATATAGGAGTTTCCCCAAGGATCAATGCTGGGTCTAATTTTATTCCTCATTTTCTACAATGAGGAATAACCTCATTGTAGATTCCTCATCTACAATGAGGAATCTTTACACAATCTGATAGGTTTCTTTTTGCGGATGACACAACCCTCACAGCTACCGGAAACAATCTACCTAAAGTCGAAAGTGACGCAAAAGACACGTACTTGAAATGAGGAAAAAACTTCAACTTTTCAATCTCAACTTTTTCTTAAAGAAGAGTCGAAAATGAGATTGAAGAGGTAAAATTCCTAGGTGCTTCTATCAATTCAGTCTTAAAATGAGAAGGTCATATAAATTTGATTGCAAAAAGAGTTTAAAGCAACATTTTCCTCATGCGCATGCTTGCACAATGCTTATCATCGGAGTCACTGTTAACTTGCTATTAACGCTCTCTGTCAGTCTATTATGAGCTATGCAGATCTCGCCTAGGGGCAAGTGGCACAAGCAAAACGCATTTTTAGTTTCCAAAGAAGGGCCGTAATAATCATAGGAGGTCGGGAATAGATATGATTGCCAACAAACTTTCAGGGACTATGGGATTTTGACATTTTTGTCTCTTTACATAAAAGAGGCTCCCCTTTATGCACGCAAAAACTTTAAAACGCTACCATAACACAGTGATATCCATGATCATGACACGCATAATAAGCATAATATTCTTCCCGGTTATCACCGCCTAAGAAAAACATTAAATGGATCGATCTCAATGATAACTAGAATTTACAACAAAATGCCATATGAGATCACAGTTCTGGCACAGGAAGATTTCAAGACAAAAATCATTAAGTGGCCAAAATCTAAAGCATTCTACTCATTGCACGATGACTGGAATGCCGATTTTAAAGCTTTGCTTCAAAGTCTAATTGTGATGTAATCTTATTTTGACTTATTGTAATTGTATAATAATAATTATTATTATTATTCACGCGCCAAGCTAATCCCTCAAAAGTAATTCGCAAAACCAAAAATTATATTCCAAATGGACATACAAAACTTCCATCGAGCAGTTCTATTGCTGCATGTTCGTTTTGTTAGAAGCTACATACCTGAACAATTCAGTAGCGCTAAAATAAACAAATCATATAAGACTTACATTACTAAGATGCAATTAATGCTAACTAGAATAAAATCCCTTACTTTAGAGGCTGTGTGTATGTAAACAATTACATCATTGTTTTAAGACATCAAATCATATACAAGCAACCGTTAGCAAGGTTTCTCAAGTCCTTGGTTTCATCAATAGTTTCAGTTGAAATTTCAGCGCAAAAACATATAAAAGGCTATAAATGTTAGAGTTTGGAACAACAATTTGGCCTTGGTTATAATTAGAATTAGGTAAAACTGTTTGTACTGTGTACGTAGTACAAACTGCCAAGAACTTTTAACAAAATTCTCAAAGAATTTAAAGAGAAAAAATTATTATGACCTGATCGTTTCTTTTAACTATTACTGGATATATGAACTGATACCCTATAAAGGTAGCCCTAAAATGAATATGGAATTAAAAGTTATATCACGAACCATATCAGGAAAAAACGTCTAATAGTCTATATGCATTCACGCTTGTCTCGTTAATACCACCAAGAACAATTCATATCCACAGAATGGCAAAGGAGAGTTTATTGATTGTGGTGTCACAAAAATCAAAGTAGATCATAAAACTATGTCCTCGTCTAGACGACAAATTAAAAACAACAATGCCTCTGATATACGAGTATTAACGTCAAATATCTAAAAAAAAAATTGCCTAAATTTAGTCGAACTCCAATTACAACTATAAATTTTAAAGATAAAAATGAGTTAAATTGAAAAAACAATGTTGTAGTGCCCAATGGTATTTATCACTAGAGTGTACTGAACTTTGCGCATAAGTATAAAACTGAACGTAAGAAATAAGAAAGTATAAAAGTATCCATATGTTGTGGTATGTTAAGTTAATTATTTTACCAGTATTAAATCTAAACAAATCGAGCCACACATTTATGGAAGGTAGAAAACATCGTTAAAATATTTATTAAATTACATAAATTGATAAGTAAGCAGACACATCACTTTTTCGACTTGACTTAAAAGATTCTTTTAATATAGAATTTGTCTTTTGTAATGTTACATAAAATTTATATAATACTTTATAAAAACTATATAATAAGCAAAATTATTTAGAATTTCTTATTTATTTTAAAAATCTATGAATTAAATGAGTGCACAGGTAAAGTTCATATTATTATTTAATTATTAGTTGACTAGTTATTATTAATTAATATTATATGTACATAAAAATTTTATATCTACATTTATACATTATTATCAAATTTAAATCTACATCATACATATTACTATTTATATATTATGGAAATAGTTTTGTCTACATACAAAGATATTTATTTTAAAATATTATTCACAACTGACAATAGGTTCTGATTCATCCGTTGCCATTTTCTTAGAATATAACAATCTTATTGTTTCAAAAAAATTTATATGTATATATACAAATTTATTTACAAGAAAGGGACGACTCAGGCGGATGTAATACATATTACAAATTATATATTAAAAATATTTTCTCCAATTATTTGTTTATAATAAATGCGTAGCACATATAAATATATAATTAATATCATTTGTGTTGAATAAATAATAATGAGTATTATAAATTGGATGTTTTCAAGTTGTATAAATTAATTAAACTTAAAACTACAAATTATTTTGAGCAATTTTACATACTTATAATTTGTCATTCGAATAATAGGCATCGCAAAAGTGCTCTCAATATGTTTTATTTACATTTCTAAGAAGTTTATTCTTGTGAATAAAATATTTTTTGTGTAATTATTATTATTTTTATGTTGCTACATTACTAATTGAAAATGGCTAATTTTTAGAATTTTGTTTAACCCTTCTAAGCCACACCATTCATAAATGACATAAACTACCCTTAATAAACCACAAATCCGCTGGAGAAGATGGTATTCCTGCAGAACTGTTCAAGTATGGTGGAAGCGGTATCGTAGAACAAATGCACAAATTATTGGGAACAATTTGGCGGAAAAAGGAGATGCCCATAAAGTGGAATATTGCAGTGATTATACCATTGCATAAGAAGGGGGATAAGATGAACTGTACAGAGCGATATCCCTACTGAATACTGGTTACAAGATCCTTACAAAGGTTATAGCCGGTAGACTGAAAGCCTCAAGTAGAAGAAGCGCTGGGCGAATACTAGTGCGGATTCAGAAGCAACCGATCAATCATTGATTAAATGTTCTGCCTGAGAATGGTACCTGAGAATGTTGTACGACAGAATCTTGAGAGGTCAACTTTATAGAGTGATGAAAGAAGAATTGCAAAACTTATTGAGCTCATAAGAATGACGTTGACTGCCACACGCGGCAAAGTGAGAGTTAATGGAGAATTGAGAGACAGTTTTCTCATAGGGAGATGATTAAAGCAAGGAGACTCATTATCTAACGTACTTTTCAACCCAGCACTGGAGGTAGTTGTAAGAAAGCGTCCTATTAATGCTGCAGACTGCATATTTAACAAGATATGCCAAAATCTCACCTATGCTTACGACATAGATATGGTAGCTACTAGACAAGAGTCACTAAGGGAAAATCTAGAAACCCTGAAACCCGAAGCAGCCACCATGGGACTAGAAATTACCCAGACAAAAATCTTGGGGGAATCGTGATGGAAAACAATAATCTGACAACTGAAATTGAAGCTCGAATAGCAGCCGAAAACAAGATACTACTAGTTTTCTCAATGTGCTTAAGTAATCATTAAAAGCCAAGCAGCTAAAAGTAAAAGTATTCTACAATCATCAAACCAGCATTAACATATGGCTCAGAAACATGGACACTAACAAAGACATATGAAAACTGTGTAGGAGTCTGGGAACGCAAAATCTTAAGGAAAATTTTTGGAACCGTACATGACGGAGATGGATGGAGAATGTGGAGAAACAATGTGGAACTGGAAGACCTGTATTGGATGCCGTCAATCGTCAATGATATTAAAGCAGGCCGATTGCGGTGGCTTGGATACGTTGAGAAGATGAATGACACCATGATACCGAAAAAGGTATCGAATACCAAACTAGAAGGGAGTCATCTCATTGGTCGTCCACGCAAGAGATGGATGGATGATGTCAGAATTGATCATCCGAAAATGGAGGAGAAAAGCTGCATCGAGAGACGAATGACGGAAAGATGATGTTGCCACGGCTAAGGTTCTTCAAGGACTGTAGCGCCAGGATAAATAAAAAAAATTATAAATTATATGAAGCAAAAATTTCTTTTTTAATCTGTCGTACTTAACTTGAATCGACAAATTATTAGAATAAGTGAAGATGATGATGAGAGAAGAGACAGTAGTTCAGAGACTAAGATAATTCTTTGAAAATTATTTTAGCTCGTCAGTACTAAAATATTAAATTGTTGAAAGTATCAATTCTAAGTCAGATGATAAATGTAGAACGTTTAGAGTGGGAAGTATTATGCGCGAAGGTAATAAAGTAATCAATTTCATACGATTAAACCACTTAAATTTACTGTTAGTTTTCAGCTTTCTTAAGTTGCTGAATTAGACGATGAATAATCCGTTTTTACTGAGGTACATTATATAGTTTGTTTCAAGGTTCTTGAAGAAGTCAAAAAATTTTAATTGAAAATCAATACAGAATCTTATTTCTAGTGTGATTGAAAGATTTATCCTCCATGACTAGAATAAGAAAACATTTAATTGATTTAAATTCACAACTGCAAGGAAATGGCCATTGTAAGCTAATTCTTTGGAAAAACAGTTGAAAAATGAAGAGTAAAAGCACTTTCCGATATACAATATGAACAAATGAAGTTTATAGGAAACTGAAAAAATTTTAAGCTTAAGACCTGAAAGTTCAATCGAGAGTTTTGCAAATTCGTATAAAGACGACCTGAAAGCATTTATTTACAGTTAAGAGTGGAGGTAAGTCTGATTTCAGCTACAGAATCTACAGAAACTCACATCAGATCAACTTCAAAAATCATCATTGCAAAACAAAATTTGTCTTGAAGTTCGGAACTGAGATCCCAAAGTTAGATAAAACATTATTTTTATTCTCCTTCCTTTATACTAAACTTTTTAAAATAAATAAAATATCATTGAAAATTAACTTGTAATAATAGTAAACTATTTGCAGCATTAATAAATCTAATAATTAATACACATAATAATCTTTATTCACTTAGAATATAATGTGAATAACATACTTTATAAAACCATAACAATTATATATTCTGAGATCATTATTATTGTAAATTGAAAATATGCACTGAAAAATAAATAGGAATTACTTAGAAATCTTAAATTAGTGAGTGTAAAGTAAAAAAATATTTGTTCGATACTAAAATATTGAATGTTATGTTCACACGATTACTTGCATGTGATAATTTCAAAAATTCAGAATAAAATATGAGATTTATTTTTTGTGAATTGGCTATTTTATTAAAATTGTTATGTTTAAAACTAAAAAGGTATACTTGCTCCTGATTCAATTAGAATTGTCAGGTTATAAAATTTCTTTAGACACAAAAAATATTCCATGTATAAATTAAGCACGACTGCATATTAAATGCAAAGTTACAAGAAGTCACAAGGACATGAATTATTTACATCCATAATTTCTAACCAATATACAGTCAAAAATTGATTCTAAGGCTGAAAAGTTAATTCTAACTTACACGGATCATAATTATTCGTAAGACAAAATAACATATCATGTATATTCCATTCATTGAATTGAATTATGTTGTGCAGTGTCTTTATTGATATTGTAGATTGGTTCATTAGGCAACAAGATGACATAATGCAATGGTGAGAGTGCTAGTTTAAAATGAGTAAAATAAATCTACGCGTGATATTGATAAACAATTTTTATGGACCAAATAAATTAAATATCATGAATGAACGGTATAAGCGACAATTCGATCGAATACATTGACGCAAATTCAATCCAACCAAATTCAATTTAATATTTAATTTAATATTGTTTTTGGGTATCCATAGATCACCCAAAAACAGCCTAGTTCTGATAAAACATTACAGAGAAAAAATTTATCGGCACAAATATATTTGGTGAATTTAGCATGATTACACAAGACAAGAAGTCCGCGAATTATTTTTCTATTCATATACTAATAGGTATTTTCACCAAGTAGCATTAGACCAACATGAGCTGTACACATAATAATCCATCAGTATTGGATCTGTTATTTATTACTCGATATAAAATTTAATATATTATCGAGTAATATATTAAATCACTCTTTACTGCAATCACAAATTGCAATCACTCTAACCTATAAAGAACAAACAATATTTTTGTGTATTGACGACCTCTCTGAACAAATTGGAATGAAGTACGTTACAGTTCAGTTAAAAGTATCTATAAATTACATAATATTTTGTGGTAAATAAATTAAATTGTTTAAATAAATTGGTTTCGGAAATCCTAGACAGAGATTGAAATTGAAATGAATGTATTATACGTAAACAAATATTTTTTTGCTCTCCCTGCTAGATAAAACGTATTGGAATAAACACATCGCTCAGCACGTATGACCTATCACCTATCGAATTTCATGAGAGATAGCTGACGCTTGTTTACTGGCCGGAGTGTTGAATATGTGCCACTGCTATGCACGTTTAACTATGTGTTATAATATGTATGACTTAAACATGCTAGATGCGTGTGTGAGTGGACGTATAGATAAGTTGGCCGGCGCCCTATAAGATACCGCATCACTGAAAGCCGCTAGAAATGGAAATATGTATTAGGTCATGACATAGAGTAGGGTAATACCGAGATTTGTATAGGATTATATGAATTAGACCATGTAGCGTCATAAATACATGTGGTTGACTATACACGACCCATACAACGCAGCAAAACTTGAGCGAAGACTCTCCGTCTATAAATAGCGAGAATTTGTATAGAAATATACAGTTCTCGATCTCGGGATCTCGAAGACAGACATCCAGCAGCAGCCAGACATCAGCGGAGCAGCCTAGCCAAGCCAAAGTAACAGACAGAGCGACAGTCGTCGAGGTAATAATAGATTCGGCGAGCGATTTATATATCCCATATACTGTTTGATAGATTGCATGTGTGTTGAATAGCTTTTGTTTCTCTTCCTACCCTTCCATTCACCTATTTCCTATACAACTAGAGTGTATACTATTAACTGTTGCGCCGCAGGGTTAATTGTAGTCACTTGGCAACAGTAACAGCAGTGCTCCTCACTGGGTTACGCGCTTATAGCTTATTCCTCTTCACTACACCTACTAGAGTGCATACTTCTAACTGTGGTGCGCCGTAAGGTTAGTCGTAGTCACTCGGCAACAGTAACAACAGTGCTCCTCACGGTGTTACGAGGCCATAGTATCCCTTTTTGCCGCCCCTACTAGAATATGTACTTCTAACTGGTGCGCCGCAAGATTAGTCGTAGTTAGTCGGCAACAGTAACATCAGCGCGCCTCACTGGGTTATGTGCCTATAGTAGACTCCTGAGCTACTTGCCACTCCGATTGGTCATATTGTGCATTAAGATTTACCCCTGCCCTCCCGTTGTATTGTTGATTGCTTGTACAAGCTTTCTACATTTTCATTGTTTTATTATTTCATCACCTTTGAATTGCTTTATATGGACCGTTTTTTAATTATATTTATATATATATATATATATATATATATATATATATATATTTGTTCCGTTTTATATTTGCCGCTTGGATATATTGTTTTGTTTATGATAAAATTGTTATTGTTTATTTAACCGCCATTAAGTCATTCATCTAATTTGACATTTATTCATTTGTTTATTATTGAGATTTAATTGTGCATAAATTTTTCTTTGTTTTGTCTACGAAGAACAATCGACGGTTTTGTTAAATCATTAATGCTGTTTCACTCATTAGCATTAAGTTTATTTCAGCTGCCCATAAGAACACGAATCTTGGACATCTCGCAAGACTCGCAGCTACCTGTGCCATCACTAAGCCACCGAAGGAACAAGCAGGTCGGTTCGAGCGTGCGGTCTCACGTTAAACTGACCTGGCGCCCGAGCTTATATTTTCGAGTACTGTTTAAATTCTGTAATTAATTAAGATATTTGTTTGTGCCATCGGTGACAGTCGCTAAAGCTTCCCATTAACAGCATCGCGAGTGGAAGTCTGTCCAGAACCACAGATAACACATTACTTACAGAACAATTCATCAAGCAGACAAGCCATATACCTAAAACAATTCAAACTATACAAAAATATTAAAAAAAATAAGAAATTTGATTCAAGTCATACTTTCAAACGATAAGACTCATCTTTCTATATCCGTCTGAATTGTGTTACATATATAAAAAAGTTCATCCATATGATTGTTCATTAAACAGTTTTTGGCCCAAATTAGCCGCACTATTTTAAAATGCTAATTTCGATTATTTCAATTTCGCTATAACGAGTACGTTGAATTTTCGGATTCGTTCAAATTTTTTTTGCTGCATCTTTGTTTTTGATCTTTCGCAATATACGTTACAATATGAGTGATTGCACACATATTGTCAAAACGAACGAGACAAAACAAGTGGTTTCAGCTATTGAAAAGGGTCAAGAATAGAAGCTTTGGACGTCTAAGCGTCTATTCCCTTTGCAGTTACTTAAATAGTTCGTTTTTGAGAATGAATGTAAAATCACTCATCTTGAAAAGTATACCTATGTGAAGGGTTCAGAATAGAGGCACTGGTCTTGAGAAAAAATTAACACCATAAAAATCTAATGGAACTTCAATGATTCTATAAAAATCAATGTTACTTTGCATCTTTTAGTTTAATTAATTAATTCCAAAGTTAATTAAATTCCAATATGTTTAAATTCATTTCACGTACAGCATTTTTCTATACTTAAAAATATTTTATTTCTATAATTTGTTCAAATGCTCGTTGCATATTACAGTACACTCAATAATTCAAAATCACTAAGCAAATAAACTATATAATCGTTAGATAATATTATGTAATGTCGTATAATCAGTAAATAAATATATTTTCCTTAAAAAAACGTATAATAAATTAATAGAACAATAAAACATTGACCTGATTCTAAAATTTGGACATTTCTCAAAATAGTATAAATCTGTCAGTCTTATGTATAATTTTCTCTCTGAATAGAATAAAATACAATATTACATACATATTGCGTTACGCTTTTATATACATTTTTGAAAACAAAAAGTAATAAAAATTCATCAAACAATATTTTATATTAAAGTCACTATTTGATACTAATAAATATTATCAGTAAAACTAGAAATTGTAAATATTAAATACTAAGTATTTTACATGAAAATATGTCATAATAGTTAAAAACCACATTGTAAAACGAAACATTCAAAATTTGGCGTTTGTTTTCAGTACGTCGAATAATGTAGAAATGTGGTCTTTAGATTATATGAAATTGCACGAGTAAAAAAGCGTGATAAGTTTATTACTTTTACAATACGGAAACAAGAGAAATAGAAACTCTTTCCCATCATCAGATAAGACATTGGTGCATTAGCACATTGGATTCTTTCCCATCAAAGAGTGCCATTACAGAAACCATAAATACCAATATCTAAGTGTTGATTTTAATGTAGGCTTCGATGTTCAAGTTGTTCAGAGATAAATATTCTCAGGGCAAATATGGGCCATTACAATAAAATCTTCAAAATAGAAATTTTATTTTGGACGACCTCAGGTTGATACTCGTTGATGTAAAAATGCATGAAATTTCAAAAAGGATTCCAAAACATTTACTTATAGCTGCATTAACCTTTATAGATATATTGGCTTTTGTTTTTATGCGGCATTGCAGCTTCCAAATTTATATTATGTCCTTGGCACAAGGCTGATTTGATATATAGCTTGGTTATCATGGTCGCGTCATATATATATATATATATATATATATATATATATATATATATATATCGAGTTGAAGTGAAAAATGGATAAAATTGGAATTCGTGGTATAATTTAATTCCTTTTTTCTGAAAGGGAAAATAGCGAAAGAATACCTACATTGGGTAACTCACATCCTTCATATAAAACTGTTCTACTTTCGGTAAATAAATTCAAATGTAGCAGAACAAATATCGAAGATGTACGATATATCAGATCTCTACGACGTATGAGTCCCGAAGCCGACATAATCTTGTCTTCCCTCGACGAACGTGGGCGAGTTAGCAGAGGCCACAGTCATCTCAGCAATCTTCATATCGCACATAATGAAACTTAGAGCAAGATGGGTGTCACGTTTACTCTAGAGCAATACCGAATTCATATGTGAAGATCTGCTGACAAAAGTTTTTGAGAAGATTGCAGTAGAGATTTTACGTTGTGGTGGACAAAATCTGGTTCTTGTGGACGAAATCTGGAACTACTATATCCGGAAAAAACGAAATGTATATCATTCGTTGGAAAGCTGATGATGGCGTTAGTTTTTTTGTACGCAAAATGAAATCGACTTATAAAGTATCACAGGGAAATACTATGTAACACTTTTGGAAAGACTAAAAGCGGCAATAGCCGATAAATATGTAAGAATGATCAAGAAAAAGGTATTGTTGAAAGACTATGTTGAAAAATAAATTACGAAACTAAAATTGAAAATTTTCTACCCTCATTCAATTTCTTAGTTGATCTTGTTACAAAATTATACTCTTTTGACTGGTTTCTTTTGAATTAAAATTTAAAGAATTTAAAGTTTACGTTTTTTTGTAGTGTTCTTAAATGTGGTTTCATATTACATTCGTAATGGGTTCAAATAATACCTTCTTACTTTAACATTTCTTTGCAATAAATAATTTAAATTGTCGGATTCTCTATTTATTTAGTATCAAATATGATGAAATTAAAATAAAACGTAATAAATCTATAAAAAGAGAAATTAACAAACATATTTGTCAAACAAAATGACGCAGCTCTAAAATATATTCACATTTCTAATCACAATAATTAACATAAAGCGATGTAACAAAATTTATTATTATTATTATCATCATCATTAATATTATTATTTTAAATGCTAAATTTAACTTATGGAATCTAAAGTATCTATATATGAAAAAATAATTTTATAAGAACCTACATGCGCAGATATTCGATTCTCTATGTAGCTAAACTCATAACAATCTAATAATAATACGAATCTACCTATCTAAACACATCCATAAGAAGCACTTTATTAATCATGAAAACTTTTTTTTACTTAATCAACTTAGTTTACAGTCTACAGTCTATTTATAATAAGTATTATTACAATATGGTAAATTTTCATATTAGTATGTAATTTAACCAAAAAACAAGTAATACGACATTGTTGTATATATCTACATAGTTTAGATATAATTTTTTTATTAAAATCTATGAATATTTCACAGCAATAACTGTCTATATATAAAGAAAGAAACAATTAATTTTCTTTTTTAATTATCTTTATATTTAATAACTTTATAAGTCCTTTTATTTTTATAATAAAGGCAAAAATTCTAACAACATTTAATGTAATACCATATTTATATAATTTATATTACAAATATGTTAAAAATATTTAATTGACTCTAAAGCATTTAACATGGTCAATTGTTTGTATAATTGTCCAGTTTTTAATATCTTAATTTTATAGTTTATTTGTTGTTAAAATTGTTTATTATATATTTCGTGTAGATTTTTATTTATAACAACATTTATTTGATGTATTAATAGTTTCCAAGTTATTAGTAATAAATAGTGATAGTTTATTTTGAAATTACAAAATATTTAATGCCTTATTCATGCATCAAATAAGAATTTTGAAAATTACTATAACAAATCACTTGTCGGGCGTTGTTAATAGTTTGAATTTATAATTTAATTTTAGTTTGGAGATGTTAGAAAGTTATCAAAGATAAAATAAAAGGTTCTGCTGGTTCTGATGGAATTCCTCGAATCGTTTTTAATCGTAACTATTGAAAGCCACGTATCAGATGAATTCACTATATAACGTCGAGAGTTCCGCAATATACTATATTTTTTTAATGACATTCATAAATACATTTTGTCCAAGGATTTCTACTGCACGTCGATGATACTAAACAATTTTGAGTTATGAATTATTTGAATAAGTTGACTTATTACAACATGACATCAACAGTGTCATTTATGGTGTGAAATTAATAAAATGAACATATGAGGTAAATAAGGAGTGTAAATAAAAATTGTAGCAGATAAACTGACGAATATCGTAAACATAATAGAACCACTATAGGTAGGGATCCCAACTCGGTCCAGCCCAAAAAGAGTACATTTCTTAAAAAACAATTGTACACATATTTCATATAGCAAGAGTACATAATTTTACTTGCCAAAAAGAGTACATGTACATTTTATATAGCAAGAGTACATAATTTTACTTGCCGGACAGAGTACTGTTTAAAGAGTACGGTTGGTAACCCTAACTACAGGTATTTAAAGATGATACCGGGAAATAAAAAGGAAGGATTTACTGATTTATGTATCGTTCTATCAAAGTATAAAGCACGAAATTCGAACGTGAGACGATTCAGCGTACCAAAAAATCTCATTCTTCAAGAACGTCTAAACTGACTATAAAAAATATTGCATTTTGAAGCTGAGTATAGAACCAGACAAATAAGATACGCACGGAATGGTTGAAACTTGAGTTGATTCAACACAAAAATAGTTCAATTAAAGCATCTAAAACAGTACTTAATATATTAAACAATTCTTTTTCCAATTATGAACTGAAGTTTTTCTACTCAAATAATGATTTATTATATTCTTTTTCAAAATTCATATGTCTTAGATTTCATTTGATGTCAAAGTCCTCCATTAGATTTCGAAAAGTCAATTAATTATATATTAATTTCTAACATTTCTTTTGTTTCCAATAAAGAAGAGTGCCTTTATTATAAATTTTCTAATGGTTTTTGGAAGTTCTTGTTAATTAGTTATTTATAAATTGGAACAAAATTAACTTTTTAAGGCATTTTTCGAGATTGAGGATTCAGTTAACACAAACGCAATTATTTTAATGCAAAAGTTGTTATTAATTTCGAAACAAAATTAAATAACAAAATAAAGTATTGTGCGAACAATGGAGAACCAATTTAATTAGACCTCTTTTCAAATGTTGTTAAAGGATAAATATTTATTTGTTATTAATATCAGTGTCTAACTTTCGGATAATAATATCTAGTTAGTAATAATATCTCGGAGTATAGCGTATCTAGTTATAGCATAGATTTAAAATCACAACTTTATTAAGAATTTGCTTGATATTATAATGGAAAATATATGGCTGCTATGGAAATTCGAAGTGAAAATCAGGATGATCCTAGATTTGAAGCAAGTATCATTTCTTGCGAATCTTAACTATTAACACAAGACAATTAAAATGACATCGTTCAAGATTTGCAATTGTTCAAAACCCAAGTTCAACTTTAGGCTCCGCTGAAAAGCTATAAACTCCTTCAAATATGTACTAAAGTGTTTTCGTATATATTTCCACAAAGAAAATTTTCAAGAATTCTTTTCCAAAGAAATAGATTTAATTTATTGCAATATTATTTGATCTGTGATAGATTACCTAGGTTGAAACCAACAGTTTCGATGATGATGAAAATTAATTTGACTGAAGTACTTCTGCATCACAGCAAGAAATTTCCTTCTGTGCTTAATAGCTTATACAACTGTCATGAGAGTTGTATAAGCTATTAAGTTTATAAAACTACGGCAATATGATGATTCCGTCGACAAAAATTCCGTACCAGTATTTTAAATCAAATGTTAAGATCTTGAAGCCCATGAGTTTGCTGCTCCGTTAAATAAAACTTTTCTAGTTTTTATTTTACGAGGAACACTAGAAACATGCAAAATCTTTCGGTGAATAAAAAATGAATCCTTTATACTAAGAGAGGAAAATGTTACATATTCTTTATTAGTCAACATCTATAAGCGTATTTTACCTCCCATTTTCACATAAGTTAAAAATTTTGTTAAGAGAATGAATGGTAATAGTGCTGGTTTTCATTTTTTAAAGGAAACATTCCACAGTGTAAGAAAACCTAAACAAGACGAAGGAAATTTATGTAGGTCACCAAATACAATCGTTTACTGAAGATTGAAAATTCGCAGATCTATGTCAATCTGTAAAGAATTAATCAAAAATTTTTAGAAAATCGAAAACTACCAAACTGCTATGAGATCGTGGGTCACATGCTATAGTCATACAAAGAAATGAATTATAATTTGTCCCTTAAAATGCGTTTATTGGACTGGCAAAGAAACATCTTACTTGAAAAGCTTATTTCTGTCAATGTCGAATAAGTTTGCATGGCGAGTTAATATATAAATTTAAACAAATGGCGCGAAGTCCCCCATTCAATGAGGTGCGAGCTATGGTAATGTCAATTTACGTTTCGCATCTTGCGCACAATATTCGTAAAGATAAAATCAATAGTTTCTAGTTCAGTAATATAAATGTCAAAACTTTAGTTCACTTTCAAGCGATAACAATTAAAAAATTTGCGTTTCTGCTAACCATATACCCAATTCATGTTTTGCATACTAAAAAATCAACAATAAAAACGTATTTCCATTGAATAAAACGTACAACCAGTGTTGCAAACTCTGAAAATAATTGATACTTCTTGAAATTTGTACTATTAGACTTAAATATTTGGATACTTTAATCAAATCGCTATAATCTACTCACTTTTGTAATAAAATTAGCCAAAAATTATAATTTATAAATTACAATACTAGTTAAATAATTTTATATTAAATTCTACGAGTTTGTAATACTGAATATATATGTTTTGTTAGCTTCCAAAATATTTATAATCTGAAAATCAGTTACTTCAAGATCGGTCGTTTTAATGATATATAAAAAGAAATTACTGCCGTTCGTTAAACGATTAATGGCAATATTGGCGGAACTCGAGAATTATTAGAATTGCAGTAGAAAATTAATTTTAGGCTTGAAATATGTACGAAGTGCCACCGCTATTCATCGCTGTATTAACAGCAACACTGGCGGGAAGTGGCGGTACTGCGGGTGGCGACGGCGATCTCGAATTATTACCGGTACGACGATGATAATGATTCGCTAGGAAACGACTATCAGCTTCTGGTGTTCTACCGCTGCTATGGCGGTGATGATGATGATGATGATGATGATGCTGCTGTTGATGTGAAATCATAGTAGGATCACCACCAGTTGCAGTAGTAGCAGCGCTTGGTGATGCCGAGCGTGATGATGCGCCGCTAGACGCCGATGAAGATGAAGGGGGCGTTGGTGATGATGAAGTCGATTCCGATGCAACAGATCCATCGTCGGAACGGAGCGACGCCGGCGTTGGCGGCGACATGGGTGATGGAGGTGTCGAACGTACAACGAGAACGTCATCGACGCCGACCGTTGTTGCGGCGCTACCACTGTTCACACTACTTGCAATGCTACTATGCATCGCAGATGGAGGCGGCTGATCGCGTTCTGGTAACGATTGCTATAACAATAAAAGGTTTGAAAACATTAAAATTACATAAAAAGCAAAGAAGTTATAATACAGTGAAAGGACATTAACCTGAAGCAAAATATAGAAACTTAGAACATGGAGTATCTATATTTAAAGAATGTTTGACATTGATTGTTCAGACAGACGTCCTATCACAAAGGTCAAAGTAGAAAGCAGTTAATTCATCAATGGAAAAGCGAATCGAGCCAATAAAATCCCTATTGAAATCATAAAGACCATCATTATTACGATGGCAGGATTGTCACCCCAACCACCTCGACCTAAAAGATCATTTGTAGCAAGGTCCCTCTTGTTGCTTTTCAGCAATCTCGGTTCTTTTATAAACCTTAAGACTGTATTCGAATGCTGTTCGCAGCATTTACTCATACCTATGAAAAAACGAAGTGTGCAGCTCGATGCTGTATGACATTCACACCAAATGTATTTTGCTGTTTCTGCATTATCATTGAAGAGCCGAAATGTTGGTCCTCAACTATGCCAATTTTGTGCATATGGTAATTTAGAAGACAATGTCCCGTAATAAAGTCTGTATATAGGGAAAGGTCCTCTTTATTGAGACTGAACATTCTGGTATTTAGCTCAGATGTTAGGTCTATAAAGGCCTTTGAATGTTCTTGACCCGGGTCTTTGCTCCAGTATTTGATTCTGGCTTCATATTCCCATTTTCTTAATTATTATTGCATACACTTAGGTAGTTACAAATTGCAAACTTGCTCATACCATTTATAATCTTTCATATACTGGAAGTCCTACGTTTTGCTATATCCTGCATAAAACAAAAGTTAAGCCTTTTACTTTTGACTGTCACCTTTTCAGTCGTCTCTTAAAGTAGAATCACCTGCGACCGTTCTTGGTTTACTTTTTCCCAGTACAGGACAGCGGACAGCTCCGCTCCCCTGTCCGATTTGCCATGGCCTACGACCGATCTGGACTATCTTTTTGTCTGATTTCTAAAAAAGCCGTATGGCGTGCTTCGGCCGTCAGACTGTCTTAGCCTTAATCCATTAATTCCCTGGTTCCCAATTTTGCCTACCGCTCGAACAGCTTCGCTGTCTGCTTTAGCGTGGCCCACTGTCGTTTTTGACTTACTTTTTCCTCGCTGCCGATTTTGAGTCATTTTCCCTGTGTCCGTTTTGCAAAAAATTGAGGCCCCTGGGTCTTACACGTGTTCCTCAAGTTTTATTTTTTCAACTTTCACAGGAGCCGAGATATTTAATGTAGTATAATAGCCGGGTGCAAGTAAATGGATCGCAAAGATTACAAAACAAAAAAAAACACCCTGCATAATGTTAAATTGTAATTTTAAACGTTTCAAATAAATTGAACGAACTCTTGGTAGCCTATATAATTTATTCAAGTTTATTCAAGTGTCCTATCTTTTATAGTTCCTGAAATATAACAAAAAGTTTGTGAAATTTTAAATGTGGTAACGTCGCGTTTTATACCACTTGTAGAGATGGCACTACTTTCATTCGACGCATAATACAATATACTATATGCGAGCGAAATTTCTGTCTTCTTATTTTAAAACTGAATTTCTCAATTGCAAAAACGATATAACTTTGCATATATGTGCTATTATGTAGGCTTTCCATATATATATATATAATTTGATTCTTGAATGTCGGTTGCCATGATAAGTTGAGAAATATTAAGATATTAAGGCTCGTTAAGGTCATACGGTCATATCTTGGAAACGTTAAGAGTTAGAGTCCTGATGTGTGGCATCAATTTAAATAGAACTGCAAGTGCTATCAAACAGTACAAAAATATCCGCAGAACTGAGGTCCCTTAAGACTACATATGCTCCCCAAATTTCATTTTACCAACCTTCATAGGAGCCGAGATATTTACGCTAGAATTTTTTTTCAAGTTCAAATTACTCCAGTGCTATGACATGCGATTTTTTAAACTCGCTTAATCCCTTAAGTATTAAAGGGTATTTCGATACATGAAATTAAAAAAAAGTTGTGCGAAAGTTTTCGAGAAAATGGACCGCAAAGTTTAAAAGAAAGAACATGCTGTATATATGTTAAATTGTGATTTTAGAAAAAAAAAATTTCAAATAAAATCGAACGGGCTTCAGGCAGACTATAAAATAAAGTATCTTTTATAGTTTTTGAGATATATTGAAAAGTGTTTTCAAACTTTGATAGCAACGTCGCGTTCATGACAGAGACATCGTATTTCCTTTATTCGACCCATAGAAGGAGGCACTAGTTGAAAAACTGAATTTTTCCGCTATATTGGATTTATAAAAAAATACCAATTGCTGTATACCGATTGTGCAGCTGGTATACAGCTGCACAATTGTGTGCAGCTGTATACCAAATTTCATGCAAATCGGTCAAATAGGTTAGGAGCAATTCTTGAACATACATATATCCGTACGTACGTACAGGCACCGAAAAATACGCCTTTCTATAAAAATGTTCACCAAGAAATTTTTTTACGGCAAATTGTTCTTTATGGACCCCTTTTCGAATTACGTTTGAAAGTATTGCAATGATTTGAATACAAGAGACATACTAAGGTGAAATAGAAAAAAATCTGTAAACAGGAATCCTATATCTATCTTATACCTATGCGTACTTCGTGCGTATATGGTATATGAAAGATAAAATATTCTCTAAACTGTATCTGTGGGTTAGGTTAGGTATTTTTATTTAGTCGTTTTATTAAGACATTATATAAAATTATTACCTGATGAGGCATATTTGGTACTGCACCGCTCACATGAGCGGCGCTTCTATGATGCGCCTGATGATGTTGATGATGACTACCAGCACCGCTATGTGGATGTACACCAGCGCCACCATGATGTACTCCATGATGGCCATGATGATGTCGATGCGTTGGTCGTCCAAGACTACGCGCCATCACATTCCCAATCATGCCGCCCATTAAATTATAATCATCAACATCGCCGCCGCCCATATTTAGATCACCACCGACACCACAACCCACGCCGCCGCCGCCGTTTCCTCAGAGATATACTTTCTTGATGCTCCGCGTAGTGGAGTAACCGTCGCCACCGCCGCCCAATCGATTATCAATACCACCGCCGCCAACCGTACCCATTCGAGCGCCGTCTGGTGGACGACGGTAATTTCCGGGTACTACTACACCGTCGCCCTACACAAAAAAGTCGGTCTACGATCAGCGATCAACGAAGCGTTTTTCCAAGCACCATGGAGAGGGATTAATGTGGTAGGTTAGTGTAGTCAAGACTACGTAAATATACGTACATACAATGACGTTAAAACTGGTAATATGTTACCGACAATTAATGTTAACAAAAAACGTTTAATTTTACCGTCACCGAACTTTTCGTATCGATTGAAAGTTTTTAATTAATTAATTAAATTTATTTGTTATACAAATAAGCTGCTTAGAAAAATGATTTTTAATTAAAAATAAAGCAAATAATAATTTACTTTATGTTTCTCATTCATATACATGGCCCAAGTGTGCAACAAAAAAGTGCCAGAACTTTAATGTTCATTTCTAATTTGGAGAAATGAGTAGAAACTTTATTGTGCTTGTTTTATGACGGTTTTCATCGGTACAACCTAAAAATCTTGGAGTATAAGCTAAATATTTCGCAATTTTTGTTTTCACTTAATTTGTTTAAAACCAACAAAAAATTGAGAGAAATTGAAAATAATCTAAGATTTTTCGAGAAGTATCGATTGATATGTATGAATAACATCATGCTTAACAGAATTGGCCAAAATCTTAAAGAACTATTTGTTACGTGCACTGTAAAAACTATTTGTAATGTGAAATTATTTAATTATGTACAAATGTGCATAATTTGTATAATAAAACTTTTTCTCTTCAAATTGGTGAAAAAAGTTTAATTGAGTAAAAATAAAAATAATCTAACAGTTTCTTGCTAACGAAATCTACATTAACCTACCAGGGTAAACTAAAAGTTCCGTGCGAAAACAGGAATTTTTATAAATCTATTTTCTTGTGCAAATTTAGACTAATTACGTTAGTTAAAATTAACAAATTAAAATTAACTTATTATTGCATTATTTTATTAATGAGGTAAATATATAAATTCTATTTCTACAAGAGTTGCAATTAGGAAAAAAACTAGAATTATAATTGTTTATATAAAAAATAAAATAAAATACTGATACTCAAACCCAAAACATGTGGTTCTATTGTTATAATTTTAGTTCTTATCCCAAAAGTAGATTAAAGTCTATTTATCTAACAAAGAGGGTGTGTAAGGGGTGATGGCACGACATGGTCAATATAGCCAACCCAAACGTCAACCTCGCCTGCTCGAGTGATGAC
>WYDF02293338.1:0-16109 GCA_009867245.2 Adranes taylori | reverse complement strand
CTTTTTCACTATTTTTTTTTAAACCCCTAAACTCTCTTTTCAAACCCCACACTATATAGATCTTACCCCCCCCCCCCCCAATTTCGTTACTTAACTTTTAAATTTGATATTTAAAAGTTAAGTAAGGAAATGGGGAGGGGCTAAAGTATATAGTTTTGGATTTAAAAAAGAATTTTCGGGTTTTAAAACTAAATTATCACACATGCACATCAAACACATAGGACACACCAATTACATAGGATGGTTGTAAAAGACACCCAAAATATATTTATTTTAATATATAATTGATTAGTAAAAAGTATAAACCTTTCACTCCAGAATTGATTCATTGACATATTTTGGGTTTTTACAACCCCCACAGTATTCGTTGTAGTGAAACGTTTTGTTAGAAGAAAAACTTCCGAAGTAAATGCATTTTAATAAGACAGGTCTGAGCTTTGATCTTGAATAAGGGGGTCCATATTGTAGCCCTGAATTCCGGATAAATCCACTCTTATTTTATACTTAATAAAATATCGAAAAATCTATTTTGGTGCTGGAATATTGTCTTATGTTATGATTATGAAGACTCCAAAGTACTGGAACACAAAAGAAGATACTTCTCTTAATTTGTCAATTACGACGTTCACCTCGTCTAATAGTATATCCGGTTCCGCCTCATAATTCTCTAGATCTCTACAAGTAGCATTCAGATCAGCATACAGATTGCCACAGTAATCTTTCCACACCGATGCAATTTGGTCTAGTTCTGTATTCAAACAATCATGTTGATCTTCAATTGCCCAATGTCGGTGTTTGAACTTCCGAGTGATAGAACGTATCTTCTTGAACAGGTCTTTGGAGTTATTGGTATCACAGAAATTCTTAATTTCTATACAAACATTCATCAGATATATATTTTTGTCTCTGCGCGTAGTAGCATGTACCTCCCAATTTAACGATTGGTACAGTTCCAGATCTGTACTGTTGTCAAGACCCTGGGATTTGATGTTCTTCGTTCCGGAATAAGATCTATTGTTGCCATTGATAACCAGAGCTTTCTAACAGTATTTTGGTATACTTAAGGTTTCTTCTAAAGTTGTGACTAGAGACTTTTTCACAACCTGTCATATTCAGTATTTTTTGTGCTAACCAGATTGCCTGGCGGTGTTTCTGTTTTAGAGCACATTTCCATGGAGTTTACAAGGGATGATATAAATCCTTTAATCAGGTGGTTTCATTTGTCATTTCAAGTACAAGAGGGTAACCAGCGAACTGGTGTTTATTCCGGCCCCCCCTCCCCCCCCCCCCCTCACGTTAGCCGCCTACGTAGCGTTATAGTTATTTACGGCTTAAAGTAATACTAATATACAGACATTAAAAATTTTAAAACTGATTACGCTAGAATCTAATTTGGATTCTAGCTTTTATTCAGGTATCATTTTGTAATATTAGCCATTGTAATATAAGCCATTGTAATATAAGCTGGTTTCATTTGCATTAAAAATTTCAGTTGAATTTAATTTAGTTTCTCATCAATAACAAATTCTTAAAGCTCGAATTTTAAATTCATTACTATCGATTAGAATTTTTCCGTTTATACACATTTCACGAATACCGGTTAGTCCTTCCGCCCTGATAATTCGTTCAGTAGACTAGTTTAAATTGTAGGTTAAATCAAATGTACAACGCCAATTATTTGTGTTTTCTGTTTTTTATGTACTTCTACCACCAAAATTATCCTTTTAGCACAAAACTCTTCAATTTCTTTGCAATTTTATTTTCAATCAGAAATTGTCTGCTTTTACGCTTCAAACTCTAATCCTATTTTTGTAATTGTTTCTTCATTTTACGCTTAGTAGTCATAGGAAAGTACACGGTACACAGAACAGTAGTTTGTACTTTAACGAAGGTATTATACACGTACTGCAATGTTGTCAATTTCTACTTAATAAACGAACTTATTTTTTGTGAATTTTTGGTTGAAAAATTTCTTATGTTTTCTCATATCACGATCATAAATATTAATCGGTCTGTACAGTGCTTACTATAATTTATCAAATGTACATCAATGTAATTAAGTAAATGTCATAAGAAATTTTTGAAATTCGTAATTAACGCTCAAATTATATACTTTTATATTAAACGCTTAAATATTAGATAAATTTAATCATATATACCTATAATTATATTTCAAAAAAATTTACTTCAATAATTTTTTATATTAGTATTCTAGTCATATTCTATATAGAATTACATATCATAAAATATTTACAAGCGTTGAAATTATTTTTTTAATGGTATACGCTTTAGAGACATAAATATTACGTTTTCATTAGACATTTTTAGTGGGACTAAATTCAGTGGAAAATGAAACTTCTGGATTTTACACGCTTTTGATTATCTTCATTACCTTTTTCGGGCTACAAAATGATTTCAAAAATCAAATTGCAATTTTTTCATATTCAAACGTACATTTTTTTTTATTTATTAAATACAGATGAGTTTACACTTTTAAACAAATACAACTTTAATTTCATAATTAGTTTAATTTAGGCTAATGGAAACCCGGCCTAACAAAATAATAAGGTTTTTCATACCTTTATAATTGTAGTTTGAATGTTTTGCATAGAATACTTTCACAATAAGCAATTTCTTTTGTTTAAAATTTTGTACGAATTACTTGAAGCAAGAAGATATTAAACATTATTAAAAGTAGTTTGGTCCATATATTTCATTTTCTTCTTAATTTAGTCATTTTGAAGATTAAATTTTATAGGAGGCGATGACAAATTTTACTACGTTTTTGTAAACAATTTTTATGCTTACCAATGAGTGTAGTAATCATCAAAATTTGATAATTTAAATATTCTAAGAATTGTTCGCTAGAGGCTATTTAGTGTTGCATTATATGAAGGTATTAGATATAATTTATATTACTTAATTTATTGATTGTATTATTCTGTAATAATTTAATAATATACAAGATATAACTACTATATGATTGATTTCATTATAATTTTTATTGATGTTGTGGCCTATTTGCTTTGCCATATTTTTTATCCCATAATTTAACGTACTCAAGTTTGCGCTGTTCTCTTCTAGCAAAATATTCTGGATATTGAGCTTTTTCTAGCGGATGCCAATAATCAACGATCCAATCCGGAGGAACGACCTCTCTTAGATAAGCAACACCTCCAGGGGAGTCCGGAACTAAAATTTAATATAATGGTATCTATTTTATATCCAAATGATAACAAATTTAGCATTAGATTTACGAGTACATATTCGTTAAAATTTATAAGACACACAGCGCCTTAAACGTTTAAAGCATCTACAATCACCATCATAATTTTCGTTCCACGTCTCGAACAAAAATTAATACTTTGCAGTTGATACACCTAATGCCGAGCACTGTACAACCGACGCTTTTTCAACATATCTAGAGAGGCACATTTTTCAAATCTTAGAAATTTTTAAGTAAAACTTATTAGTCAATTTGAAAAATAAATCATTTTTTGACGTGCCCCTCATTATATTTTAAGCACCTATTGTAAACTCTTCGAAGTTCTTAAATAACTGAAAAATAAAGATCTTTTGGTTGTGTGGACAACTTGAAGGCCTCCTCCATTTATGCGTAGCGTGGACCAAAAATTGATAGTCGGGGTCGGGTAGAATAAGGAGGATGTAGTAGAAATAAAATTCAAATCAGTTTTGTTGCAAAAGCAATGCAATTCTCACCTTTTGATACTAACGACAGACTTGAGACAGTTCTTCAGGAGTTTTAAGTATATGGCACTAGCAACAAGAACGCTATTAGTTATGAGGTTCTCCAAAATTACTCCTTGTCTATTCCAAAATCAACATAACCTTTTCTTTCAAGAGCTGAGCGAAAAAATCTATTCGAAAACCGGACAGTCCGGGGAAAATCGGCCAGGTGTCAACATTGTTTTAAACCCAAAACCTTTTTTTTAAACATTTCTCTTTGTGGTAAATTGTTCCTGATTAACCACTTTTTGATATACGTATGAACAGATTGAAGGTGATACTAAGGTGAAATAAAAAAACATCCTCAAAACATGAATTCTACATCATTTATACATCTGTACTTACATATGCTATAGGAGGGATGTATATGAAATGTTATGTCAATGTGACAATAGCTATTTATGTTCTTCTTAATAGGTGGTCATTAAGGCACGGTACTATCAACTGTCAAGAATTTAATGCAGGATCATAGCCTACTTAAATATTTAGAAATTCTTGATTGGTCTGTGTCAGCGTTCTTAGTTTATGTGTTTGACAACTGCGCGATGAACACTATTGTACATTTCTTATAAATTAGCGTTAAAAATAATAGTTTTTACATGGTATTTATAAATTATCAGATAATTTGACATATATAAAAGTTAATATTCTTGCGCGATTAGTTTTTTATTTTAAAACTGTCGGAAATCAGTAAATTTGAAATGAGAATTGTAACCAGCACATCGCCATTTTTTTTAACAAAATTTAAACAGTTGTACTGCGTTTTGGATGCTTTCCGGAGTATTCCATTATTATGTTGCTGCATTGATTGATAGCTTGGAGATGAAAGTCAACAGACACAAGGTAGGGAGCATTTTAATAAATAGAATTTATTTAAGCTTTGATCTTGTTTTAAAATATTTTATTGGTAATGTTGCTCTTTAGGACAAACAGCTATTAAATTATGTATTGTTATGAATGTATTTCATATTACGGAGTAGAAATCAAATGTTATATTATTAGAGCTACATGCGGGGACTTAATTATTGTAATAGTGTCGTGTTTAGAATTTCTAATTGAAAATAAATATTAGTTATTGATAGCTGATAAAGCAAGTTATTGATCTAAATTTTCGTAATGCATTTACATTTACTTACGAGTGATTTGAAGATAATACTTAAATGTATGTATTTCGAACTATTTCTAATATTAGAGTTGATCAGTTTTTCATGGTTTTAATGAACAACAATGTCAGTGCAAGGAACACACACATGGAATGTCATCAGATATCTCGTGCTGGAATAAAAATTACTGGATGGTTAAAGACATGGTTGTCGGACTATACATAAATAATGAAAACAGTCAATCACATTTTGTTTCAACCAATTGACAAAATTATAAACGGAATTTAATAAAAGTTTTTCATTATTTGGAATATTAATCAGCTAGACCTTTAAAATTATTTTAACGAATACCTATAAAACAAATTGTTAAACGTTCATACATTTCCTTGGATGCCAATGTGCTGACTGAAATAATTCCTCTTCGCCCTGATCTAGTATATCTTTCGCTATTCGCAAATCCTTAATATTTCTATTCTCATCAAAACGTTGTCTCATTAATACAGCTTTATATCTATAAACTTCTCTACAAATATCGGATTATATAAGTTTATTAAAATGCAAAATGAAGTAAGGTTTTTATTTACCTTCTATCATACCAACTCTCTAGATTGCGTAATGCTCTTTTATATAACGATTGAACTCTTCTAGTGTGCGTTATTAAACCTGTAGGTAAATTAACCATTTTAATATATTTATTGACTTTGTAACAATCATAAAATGCTCAAATTACTTAGCACCGCCAGCTGATCTTCTGATTGATCAATTTGACAGCATTAATTAAATGTCATGAGCCCCTAGAAGTTATTATTCTTCTTCTTATATTTGTTTACCGTAGGCGTTCTTTTGCCTTATAACCGACGCAACTGATGGAATTTATGAATTGACTATTCTTTTACTATTTTACATAACTTTACTCGAGTGAGGATAATTATGATGAGGATAACACACCATATACGGATATATAGGCGACATTTAACATAGGTAGATGTTAGTTCCCAACACAGGTATCTTCTCGATCTGGGGCCTCTGCCGACCATTCGCGGACCCGAAAAGAGGTCTCAATTGTTAGTTCTTATTTAAAGTGATAGAACACAAGGGAAAACGAAAGAACATCTTCAACGCAGAAATATGTATCACAAAAAAACATTTATTTCTTTTTTTTTCTTTCCCCTTCCTTCCCAAATTCTTATAACCCTGCTTATACTGAGAATTTACCTTACAGCAGAAAGGACTACGACTTTTTAATTTTATGATCTCATAAATTTTAGAACAATTTGTTTTACCGTACATTGATTTTTATAACTTATATTTACATTTGTTTAAAAACATAATAAATAATCGGATATCCTGGCCTTTGGAAGGACCAATATTTGATTAATACAAAATGGACCATGTAATTTTCTTTTATGAAGAAATGATTCTAAATGTTTAATTTCTGTAGCAAAAAAGAACATCCAAAGAAAATATGTTCCAAAGTCCCCCACGCCCTACAATCACAGTTAGGGGAATTTGACAATTTTTATGTTATGTTCGATATTTAAGTTCGGGATACAGGGCATGCCCCATTCTAAGTCTGGAGATAGCGGACACCGTTCCTTTTTGGGCAAATTCGAACCAAAGTTTTTCCTCTAAGGAAGGGCACAAATTGAAAAATCGTCTACTCTTTTGGATTGGATTTTCCCAGGAGCCTTGCCATTTTTGCCACACAGTGTCCTTAAACTTATTTAAAAAAATGGATGGATGTACTAAAAGTTGTTTAATGGGTTCCTCATGTCCAGATTACATTGAAGAACAATCAAGGAATCCGAAAAAATAACCGATAGAACAATTTCATGAGCTAGAATACATTTAATGGCCCCGAGAATCGCATAAGCTTCAGCATAGAAGATCGAGACATGCGCCGGAAGCGAGCCCTTTATATTAATATTGAAATCAGCATTGAAGATGCCATAAGCCACTGACAAAGTGTCTCGAGTGGCCGAGCCGTCAGTATAAAATTCCAAATGACACAGGAACTTGTCAATTTTACGTTCCTCAAACACGTATTTTATGTCCTGGGGGTAATCAAGAGAATTATCAATTCTAAAAATATGTATTTTCTTAATCTGAGAAAAAAAAACTTACAATATAACAAGGAAGTTTCTTACCTGTGTGTATACACCTAATGTTGTAATAAAGAACTCTCGAATTTCCCTCAACGCACAGAAGTGGGATCAGGAAACGTAAGAAAAAACAGTGATATATTTCTTAGTTAATAACTCGATTCTCAGAGGGAGCGGGATAATACAACCCTCCATCTGCATAGCTACAACTGGTGTAGATCTCATACAACCCAAAGCAATACACAAAGCTATATATTGAATTTTTTAACTTTCTGAAGTAAATCCTTAGAGCAATCAAAATATATAGAGGCTCCATATTCTATGACCGATCTGATAAAGGTAGTAAAAATTTAATAGTAGTAAAATTTTTGACTACTATTTACTAACACCAGATAGTAAATCTGTTGGGATCTAACTTGACACAGAAATTTAAAACATTTTGAATTTTAGCCACAACATGGCGGATATTTCCTGTCGTCACTGGCTTGTATACAGACATTGTATATTGTACTACAGCATTGGCGCCCGCAGAATTTTTTTCAGGGGGGAGGAAAATGAAACAAAATATTATGAAGCAACTTTATATATTCACACAATAATTATCTAATCTGGCTTTGCCCATACCTGTCGGCGCCCATGTATTTCAGTGACTATATACAAGTCACTGTATAATTGTACTACAGTCACTCTATATAGGCTACGCTAACAGTCTGGCTCTACGATAGTCTTCTTTCTGATTGGCTAATAGTTCTGCCGCCATTAACGCTCTAAATTATTAATGTGCAGTATCTTTAGTAATGTCTTTTTTATACTTTGGAGGTGTTTCATATCATTTCACGTGTGTTTATTATGTTTTGTTTATGAAATATTATTTACCCTTTAACTGCAGGTACTTTTAAGACTGTCGAACGTTCAAAACGCAAAAATTAAAAAAAGTAATTGTCATGTATTATATTTTGTCTCTTCACGTGAGGCATCAGCAAGACAAGCGCGACAAACGTGTACATTTCTGTTCATCGAAATATCTTAGTATTCTTCAGGCTCTTTGTTTATGTCAAAATTATTTGTTATTCCACATCGTTCAGAACCAAAGTTATTATTTTTAATATGAAACCACAAATGCTTCCAGAGTAAATCACCAACAGTAATTCTTTCGTCACTATCGCTGCTCTCTAAATCGCTGGACCCAAACGAAAAATCACTATCACTGTTACTCTCAAATAGTTCATCTTCATACTCTGTTCGTCAGCATTTTGTTTAGCGCACCGTTTTCTTCAGGAACTGAAAGAAGAGGAAGGGTTAGCCACATTAGGGGAAGCCCTGAAAGGCAATTCTATAACAAAAATATAACCCTGAAAGACAATTCTATAGTTTTTGCAGTTAAAATGAAACTAATTTTTATCTTGTACGATCACACAAGCTATTGAAACAACAAGCTGGTTCCATGTTATATCACAAGAAAAATAAAAACTATTCTGTATGATATAGTGAAATATAACTTTTATTTATTTATGTTTTATTTATTTATCGCGATACTTTATTATTGTGTGTAAGTCTCCTAGACATAATAAAATAGATATAGGCCTATACAGCCAATTTAAATCACCAAATAATTTCTGATAAAAAATATGAACATGCTGAGAAATTCTGCAGTTTGTAATTATCGTGAAGAAATAAAGATATATTTTATTTAGTTATAAAAGAAATATTTTCATTATTTAGTGATATGTAAAGAACATCTGCTATTTGATATTAGGAAAAATCAACAAATCAATCATTTTCATAAAAATATGCTTAATACTTTTTTATTAAATTATAAACATGCATAAAATGTATATAACTCGTATGGAACTTTCTACATCTTAGAAAGAACACGGCGTCCGTATTCTGTATGGTCAGACTGTTAGCGTAGCGTATATAGAGTGACTGTATATTGTACGTACATTGAATTGTAGAGCAGTATTTACAATTTGGTATACATATCTACAATATAATTCTATTTCTCAGACATTTTTCTGCTTTTGTTTCCTATGAAAACTACAAAAAGATAATTGTATAAAAATAATAATTTTATTAAGCAATATATACACATTTTATCTACATAACTGAGCAAATATGCCAAATGTACAGAAGAAAATTATTTGTAAGTTTTATTTATAAGTAAGTTTTCGATGTACATAAGTACATCGAAAATACATCTTTCATTTTTAAGTACAATCGATTTTCCATTTATTTATCAAATGGTTCTGAAAATTAAAATCTTTAGCGTGCACTTCTAAATGATTCGGAACTGCAAATACTATGAAAATCATCGCGATCAGATTTACAACTGTAGAGAGATTGTGTACTATAAAATGATTTGCCGCTAATGACTGAATTTGTAGATATAGTTCTTTCCATTGTTCTTTTGTTGTTTCCCTCTGTGGCGTTAAAAATTTGTTTGCTATCAAAATTATTGTAATTTTGTATAGTACTTGATGGAAATGAGTTTGGCGTTTGTTGTTGATCTAAAACATATATTATCAAAACTATTAAAGAGAAACTATAAACGCGGATACTCTTGTCATATTACACCATTGTTTAACTAGAAACTTATACCATGTTTAACTATAATAACTTTGATTTAGAAGCAATCACAAACAAGTGAAATTTGTGAAAAAAACTTTTTATATTATTGTAAAACAAGTTAATTATATGCTGCTTTGAATAGGATCAGGTTCCAGAATGGTTTTACCTTAGACCAGTGGTCTTCAAATTTTGTTAATTTCAGGAACCCTTCTGAGTATAAAATTATTTCGCGGAACCCGGGATCATGAATTATAGATTGTTCAAAATCTAGATACGTTTTAATATTCATTTATTGTACTTTAATGAAAGTTAGAAAAGTATTACAAAATAAAGTTAAGATCTTCAATTTTAATAACGGGCTTGCTTTGTTTTGCACAAAACTTTGAAATCGTTATTTATAAACGCATTTCATGTTCAACATCCAATTTATTTCTGTATTTTGTGCTTGTTCCAATCTATGCTATAACGACTTTTTTGCACAAATATGTTGTAACAAAAAACATTAAGGTTGTTAGAGCTTTTGCAAAAACTTTATACTCTGAGTAAATTTTTAACAAAAACTCAAGTAAATCTTCTCGTAAGTATCTGCATTTTATTGTAGCATCTGTAATTCAATCAGTTGTTTCTGTGCTATCAGATATATTAAATTCATTTAAACTTGTAAATATATCTGCCTCGTTCGGTCAGTCAGTATGCTTTAATTTTATTTGTATTATTTTCATTATTTTGTTGAATATTTTGTTTATTTATGGAACCCTTCAGGACATTCTGTGGAACTGTGTTCCCATTTCGTGGAACATAGTTTGAATAACGCTGCCTTAGACAGAACGGTTATAATTTTCGCAGTTATAAAACATATATATGGAAAAGCATGGCGACTGAAGTCTTACTTGTTGCACTGGATATACAACTTGGTTATCAGGCCACCCATAACTTAAGGAGCACTGGTGTAGTGGAAAAAGGCACTCCAGGCTAAGACAAGACAAAAACTGTCCTCCATACAGAGAACTGCATACCTTTGTATGAAATGAGCATACCATGGACTATGAAATCGACTCTAAATTACTACTAGAATACTGCTTACTGGCGCACTTAAGGGGGAGAAGAGGTTGGGTTAGAACCCCCACCCGAAATCTGTTACCAAGGTTAGCCTATTTGTCTATTACAAAAAAAAAATATGTAACCCCGCAGGAAATCAACATAGCAAGCACTTTATAGAAAAGCCCTGTAATACCAAACTGGCTCACCATATGTTAAGTGAGTGTGAAACATTTGCATCCTGAAGGGGAGACCTACCTGGAGCAACGAAAGTTAAACCTGAATTGGTACAAAAATGTATTCACCACGAAAGATTGAAACTGGTACAATATACAGATTTATTGGACTTGTGTGACTAAGCGATCAGGGAAAATACAACAAACCGTTTGGCAGCAATGCTATGGAGCGATATTTCGCAGACAACCCTTAGTGATATTAATCCATATCGATCATTTAAAAGTATGCTTCCCGAATTTGATTTCATGTACAAAAGTGAATTCGAAATAACTCTGGCTCAAGCAGTGTGACGTTGAACTGCCTTGATGAAATCACATTTTGTCAAAATCAATTTTATCTAAATTTGGCCCCAAAATATCTGATAACATCAATTGGTACTGATCACCAATCACTGACCCAGTTTCTATCTCGTTTAAAAAAATGATCTATTGATGCCACTTTTCACTCATCTTTTGCGGTTAGGTTCTCGTATATCTTTAGGTTCTGAATAATTTTTAGAATATAGGTTCTCGTATATCTTTTGTTTGCTTTGATACCATAACTCTTGACGATAAGAGCTGTAGCAACACTCTACAGGTCTTATTATAAATCAGGAATACTTGTCATCGCCTTCATCATGTAAGGAAGTCCGTAGAATTTAGTAATGTTCAAAATTGGTATAGTAAATTCAAACATTGCATTGTTATTTTCAAGATCTGTCACATCGTCCTGAACTCGTACACACATATAAATTTCGATCAAATCTCGAAACACCAAACAAAACTGCTTTTTCACAAACAAATCAAAATGATTAAAAACCTGAGAACCTAACAATTTGAATCTACACAAAGTAAAACATATAAATTCTACATAAACTACTTTTTGATATAATTTTATTCAGACCTCAATGCCGGTTTGAAATGACCCAACTTTACTTATTGCCGCGATATTTTATGATTATAACCTAATCGAAATTTATGAATGCTTACTTGTATTTTCTTCAGTGTTTTTGTTTCTGTCCCAAAAACAGCAAAAACAACGTCCAAAATGTGTAAATAGACGCATTTTCGTAAAAATTATTCAGTAATCTATAAGAATTTGAATAAATTTAGAGCATTCAAACATCATAGATAACAACAAAAATCCGATAAATGGTTTCAGATTTTTCACCTAAATTTTTGTGAACTCGATGTACTCATAACATTATAGATTGCGTTTAAATAAAATCGTTTAGAGATTAGATATCATTTATATTTTCAGAGATTATGCAATTTCTAATAATAACACAACACATATAATTAAAAATTTTGTCTCAATAACTAGATATAAAATAAATGTTATATTTATTAACTATTATTATATCATTTAATAACTATTGTTAGAAAGAACTTAATAACTTTATGAAAATTTCAATAAAACTTGCGCATATTATTGTTGTATCAGGCAGGTAACCGATAATAAACTATTATTTATTCGAAATAAAATTGTTTTTAGTATCATCATTGATAACATGACATATCTGTAATATGAATCATGTCATAGTTTAATTGATAAGAAATAGAATTTTAGCAGAGTGTATAAAAAATGTTGAAGAGGTGTTGTTCCTAGACTCGTAAATTGCAATACTTTAAATTACTGCTTGCTGAAAATGTCTTTAAATTAAGATAGTATACTCTAAAATTAAAGAAAATGTATTTAATTAGACAAAAGTAGCTTTATTATTTACAAAATATATAATTACGATTATTAAGGCTAGTTAAGAAATTTGTACAAATCAAGTTGAACTTTTGAACTTAAAAATAGAATGGAACTTAAAAACTCAGTTATAACGGATTATCGAATTCATTATTAGTTACATACATTTTCCTGGCCCTCAAAACTTAAATACATGTAAAATTATTAACTGTACAAAAAATTTAATCTTCTAGAAGCAATATCATAAAATAAAAAAAATTAATTAATATTACATCATATAAGATTAATATAAACTAGTAAAATTAATTATGAACAAGTTACCACAATAACAATTAATTACCACCTAGGGCTTGGCCCCTGCCCCAATTGTGCCCACCTCGAAAGAAACCTCCTCCACCTGCCGGCCTCTGATCTGGATCTCTGTCTGTAGGTCGCTGAGGGGGCACTCCAAAGCCATAAATACCACCTACTTGGTCTGGAAACCATTGTCTGAGAATCCATGGGGTTTGAAGTAGAGTCGGACCACCAAATTCCTTAACATAATTAGATGTTCTTAATTTAAAATCTTTACCAAACATAATATTAAATATTAAACATGTTTGTTTTATTAAATATGTTTTGTTTGAAAAACATATATTAAATTCACTTTATTTGCGAAAACTTTGGAAGATCGGAAATGCTATACGGGTTAAAGTTGAAATAAGGCCAATTGTGCAAAACGGTTACGGCAAACAATATTCAGATCGAAAACTATGTGTTGCGAAATTCTATGCATAAAGAGATGTGTGTAAAATATTGGATTAGATGTATGCCGCCACCACATCAACACGTGTTTAAATGAATCGTAAATAAGAAAAAGTCCTGAAGGTAAACTGAGTTGTTGCATCCCGTTCCCATATCCGACCGAGTATTTGAACGTATACTGATGTCTGTGGCTCATAAGTAAAATAGAGAACAGCTCGATTGTAAGGAGTCGTCAATGTAACATATGTCTACAGGAGCTCAAAATAAGTCAAGGCACCTTAAGATTAGTTTTGACTAACGTCACGCACGGAATGTCAGAAATACATGAAACCGATACAAGAAATCTTCGGACGACGGCACATGTGAGTCAGATAAACTTGCTGTAATGACGAAACCAAGGGTTCAAAGTCGGCGAAGACTATATGTGATATCTAAAATCAGGGGTCTAGAAATGGAAACAACGCAAAGTATTTCATTATCAAAACGTCTACTGGATCAATCGGATGAAGATAAAGATAAAGCGATTGATGGTAGAAAAGTCGTTCACGCCAATGCCGAGTATCAGCAGATTCCTAGATTACTTGTTGTATATGATCGAGGCCGATAGTATGGCAGGAGTCGGTTAGAATGGTAAGTAGATTCCTTTTCAGTGGTCACGCGGGTGGAAACAAACCAAATAGATGTTGAGTTTTCACTCCTGATCGATAGATTTATTGGGGAATGATTTTAGCCGGCGGTAATATATTAGCAAGTGGTGGTAAATTAAACTGAAATATGGCGGTAAAATAAATATATCAGCGGTGAAATAATAACGGTTAGAAATATAAAAACAAGCGGTGAATTAAACAAAAATTTGACTGTATTTTATACAAACAAGCGGTAGAATTTGGCAGTCGTAAATTGAAGAAGTGGCAGTTGTTTTAAAATCAAAATTATGCGGTGTTTTTCATAAACAAGCGGTAAACTTTAGCAGTTTCAAATTCAAAAAGTGACTGTTGCATAAATGGAAATTTGCCTGTATTTTCAAATCGGAGCATCAAAATTGTCATGGATACATTATAAAATAACGAACGGTTGGTGAATATCATTTGGGATGTCTGAGTTAAAAGATAAACATGCTTCCAACTCTCCTAAACTGATTGTGTGATTACCGAACTTGTTGCGATGAAGACCTTGTAGATAATGTCTGAATCATTTTGGGAACTCTAATATCTCGCATTTTTGAAAGTTGTTTCATTATAGCATTTGGATTCAAATTAAGCTCGAACAATTTGTCTACTTCCAGTTTTACATTCGGGTCCAGGCCTTTTGACGAAGTTGAGCCCAGACCATTGTGGTTATGATCGGTGGAAGTCCGAAATAATGACACGGAATATGAACTGATATCAAACAACAAATACACTTTTGCATCGCATTGCGGACCCTGCTTTTCACCTTATTACATCGATAAACCCTTTTCTCACCTTGAGCTGAGTTATTAGAATAATCAATAGATCAGGTATTTTCAATTGTGTAAAATGGCTTCAGCTTCCTCTTTCCCATCACATTTTTTTCCGAACACCCACGAAATACACCGCCGTTTCTTTCTGATTCGAATAAAATTCGAATTTCCACTACTATCGCGGTCGGTATCAGAACCGAACCGAAAAAGTGGAACCGTATTTCCACTTTTTCACTGTACTCTGCACTGGTTTTGCACTGTACTATGACTCGACCTTGAACTAGTACTACATTCTCCGAATATATCAGGATTCATTATTGAACAGATTATCGAATTTACAAAACACGGCAGACGTCCTTTAAGCGTTGTGAGAATAATTTGATTTGGGTACAAATTGTTTGAGCGGTTATTTTTACATATTTGCAGTTTCATTTTCAGCGATAATAGTAGTAGAATATACGAAGTATACGTAAAAATTATCATAGGTACATATTTTTGTATGCTTCAGAATAATCAAGTTTTGTTGATGATTTAGTGAATTTTTAATTGCTTCAGTTCTATGATGGATTTTTTGAATAAAATTTTCTCTCACACTGAAATTATCCTACATTTTGCTATAAATTATCCTACATACTTGAAAATTTGTTCATTTGCTCAAATGTTGATCATTGTTGACAACTTTGATCAACAAAAGATGTCAGTACTGTTCTGTATTGGTTTGATCTTGAAAAATACTGTACATAATGTAGGCAACTAGTTAAACCCTGCCACGCTTCGCTGTAGCTCAGTCTAATATGAAATGAACCTGAGCCAGATATGAAATGGCGACATGGCCTAATTGCCGCAGCCAGCGATATTTCCTAATTGCCGCGACCAGCGATATAGCCAAACAAAATTTCAAGAATGTGTTCCCGTATTCCCGCATTACGGACGTGGATGTGTTCTCGTATTCCCGCATTACGCCTCTAATTAGAGGCCTGTGGCCGCGCCTTTGTCGCGACCAGGGATATGGCCTAATATTTCAAGAATATGTGTTCCCAATTTAAGTGTATAAAAACACGCGCGTATTTGAATGCAACGTTGTTTAAAAAATTTCAAAATGTGTTCCCGTCTTCCCGATCTACACCAAACTCCACAGGATCACCCGCTATGCTATGTTAGTTTTCCTGAAAATTTGATCGGAATTGGTTGAGCGGTTTAGAAGCCCATTCAGAACATACATACACACATTCATCCTCATATGCAATACATCCATGAATTCTTTTCTCATGTTTTCTTCTTTTCTCTCAGAAGAATTTATGGATGTAATTGTATAAGTATTAATTAATTGTAATTGTAGTTTTAAAAGTTGATGCCAATAAAGGTTTATATATATATATATATATATATATATAAATATATTAATATAACAGTTAATTTATAAAATCTGCCGACATATTTTGATTTATATTTCAG